>CACRXK020000060.1:0-136605 GCA_902702795.2 Paramuricea clavata
TCGAAGAGACACTGACAAACATAAATAGTGGGTTCTCCTCCTGGGTGGTTATTCAAGTGAGAAATTCCACCGATCATGATATTTTGCTTCCAAAAAGAACTATACTTGGACGATTGCAATTAGTAAAATCTGTTACACCTGTTGAAGTTAGGGAAAAGTGTGATAAAGAAGCACAAATTAATGGAGTGTCAGTAAATGATGATAAGTTGAACACGAATACCCCAAAGACCTTTTCCGGTGATTGGATACCTGAAGTTGATTTAAATTGTCTGACTGAGAAACAAAAATTAGTCACTCAACAAACGCTTCTCGAAAAGTCAGATTGTTTCTCTCGAGATGATGAAGATATGGGTTGTAGTGAAGAACTTAAAATGAAGATCAATTTAACAGATAACATCCCAGTTCAAAATAACTATAATTCAATACCAAAGCCCTTATACCCAGAGGTAAAACAGCATATTGAGGATCTTTTAAATCGAAAATTTATACGCAAATCTAAATCAGCTTATTCATCACCTGTTGCTAAATCAGCTTATTCATCACCTGTTGTTTGTGTTAGGAAGAAGAACTGTACTTCATGTTTGTGTGTTGATTATAGAGAACTCAACAGACGGACTATTGCGGATTGTCACCCCCTACCCATAGTCAAACAACACTGGAGAATATAGTGGTTTTCCCTTTTAGATCAGGGGAAAGCTTACCATCAAGGGTTCATAGAGACTGCAGATCAACATAAGACAGCCTTTAAAACCCCATGGGGCCTCTATGAGTGGGTAAGAATCCCTTTTGGTTTAAAAAATGTCCCTGTGGGTCCTGTCTGGAGGGACGTTGAGACGAAATATGTTTACCTTATTTAGTTGACGTAATAGTTTTTGGTAAGACTTTCGACGAACACGTTGAACACCTAAAAACTGTTATAAGGTGTCTTCGAGACCACCCAGCGGGCAAAAATTACGTCGATTCATCTTTGAATCGATGTCGAACTTCGACGTTGATGAAACAACGACGTCGGAAAAAACATTGTTTCGACGTAGAAACAACCACAATTATCAACGTTGAAATGATCTTGTGTCATAAGCATCATAAGATTTTGACTATAAGATACTTTATTTCATTTTGAAAAACCATTAATACTAATACAGCCTATATAATTACAGAATATATAAACGGTATCCTCAGACCATATAAGCCCTATAATACCATAAAATATTGACATATATAAATATTTCACGACCTATTAAAAGTTGCACGACCTACTAAAAGTAAATTTAAACAGTTTCTTTTCGTCCTCCTCCTCCTTGCCTATCTGGTGCATACTTGAGCAGTTGCTGTACAACTTATTCCACCTCCGCTTTGATCGTCATCTTTTGGTTTTTAACCACACATTCTGGGAACAATACAGAGCACAATATTAACAATGGGTTTTCATTATATGACTACCATTGGCAAGCATCAGCTACGCGATATGATTATAGTTGCGATTATATTTATAGTTGTGCGACATGATAACAATCCGGAAAATCTCGTAATATCCCTTAGGGACATTAATGCCCTACGACAAAAACTCAGTCAAAAACAGAAAAATCAAAAACTATTCTTTAAATGGGAAGAAACAAAATTTTCGCCAAAAATTTAAATGGGGAAATTAACCATGACTTTTCTGATCAAGTAATTATACAGGGTAAAGTGCAAGCCGTTACTTGGTATGTTTGGGGGAAAGATGGAGATGACAAACTCTGCAAGATGGTAAAGGAGGGCACAACAGATGATCTGTTTGATCATTTATGCTCGATATTGCCAGAGTTCCTACAACACTGCCATGTCAAAAGAAACCAAGCAGATAGCTACAACAAGGAAAGAGAGGCTGTTGGTTGTGAAGATTTTGATAAGTCATTTGCTTTGTTGCAGGTTGACTTCTCAGAAAACTACACATGTGCTCACTGGAAACAGGATCAAGTCAGCCTGTTCACTGCAGCCCTTTGGTTTGATGGTAAGCTCCACCCCACAGTCATTGCATCTGATGACTTGAATCATGGGAAAGAGACGGTTGTGTCCTACATTGATTACCTCCTCGACACTCTTCCTGCAACTGTGAAATCCATTTCCATATGGTCTGATGGTCCTTCCTCACAATTTAAGAATCGGTTTCTTGTTGCAGCCATTTCATCGCTTCAAGAGAAACACAAGATTAACATCATCTGGAATTATTTTGCTACTTCACATGGCAAAGGTCCAGTTGATGGTATTGGAGGTTCTGTGAAACGACAGGTCTGGATGGATGTTAGCAACAGGAAATCCATTGTTACTGATGCAACTTCGTTCTGTACTACCGCAAAGCAAATATCCAATGTGGATGTTGTAGGGATGAAGACAGATGAAATCGAAGAACGAAATGCTAATCTTAAGCTGACAGAAGTATTTGATGATGCACCACTTGTGAAAGGTATTAAGTCATTCCACCACATAAAAATAATTGACTCCGTTTGCCATGGTTATGCTATGACCAAAGATGCCAAGAACGATTCTTACAAGTCCGCTGATGAATTCATAGTGTCAGGTTGGTGTGTGGTCGAGTACGACAATCAGTTATTTCCCGGAGAAATTCAAACAGTGGTTGGAGAAAAGTATGAGGTGTCAGCCATGATCAAAGCTGGAAGATATTGGAAATGGCCTGCACAAGAAGACAAAATTTTCTATTTGAGAGATCAAATTGTAAAAGGATTGAATCCACCCATTTTGGTGAATGCCCGGGAGCATTATGACTTCCCAGACTTTGAGTAGATACAGTAGTTTAAGTTAATATATAATTATAAGTAAGTTGCCTGTTCTATATAACAATATTAAAAAGTTACTCTGGCTTTTGCCAGAATGTTATAGTTGATTGTTAAACATGACCATTTCGTAACATCCGTCACAGCACATTTTGGTCTCTGCCCCCCCCCCCTGGAAAGGAGATTGACAGTAAAAACCCTCCAAGATATTTAATTCACTTTGTGGTTGAATGTTGGGTCATAAATATTTTAACTTGTCTACTAAAGTTTGAAGACAAAACTTATTTGAAATTATGTGGTAAAAGTCTTTGTCCATTTTGTGTAACATCTGTCACACACATTCAAATGCCGATTGAAGCCAACTTCTGCCGATTTTAGTAAATTGAACTTTTTCATGAGATAGATGTTGTAATTACTTATTATTGTAGAAAAAATTGTGTGCCAACATAATATAGCTGAAGAGATATAAGTTGATTTGTGCCTGAAAAATTCTTTAAATGTAATGTCCGTCACCATGGAATTGCCCTAATATGGATTATTTCAAACTTTGTTCTCTTTCCTCTTTCCAACAAGGGGCATTTCTGTGTTTAGAACAGCTATACACTGCACAACAGATTTCATCGAAATGGTCGTTTTTAGATGCAATAAAATCTGCCAATTTACTATGTTGTCTTATATCAAACTATGAAAATCTGAAATTTGGCTGTTTGCCATGTAGTAACACCCTTGTTTAAAAAACATTTAACACTTTTTGAATGGCATTCGCTTGAACCGTCAAGGCTTAGTTCAAGGCACATGAGTTAATGTAACTTTTACAAATACGGTGCTGCAGGAAAATACACCACAAAGAGTACACTGTCACATACCTACAACAACTTGAAATACTTTAGTGGACCCAAAAGCATATTTTGAGCCTTTTCCTTTCATGTTCATTGAAGCCATAACTTCATTATTCGTCAATCTAAAAATGAATTGGAAATATTGATAATAGTTCTCAATAGCATGAAAGGTGACTTTCAATCTACAATATGTAAGAACACCAGCACACTTTAATTGTGTTGTCATACTTTCATGGCTATTTACCTGTGCATCACATTGTGGACATTCACTCTGATGTTCAGTCCTCCAACATCAACAATTCTTGATAACTGCAAAACAATGGTCATCCATATCACGGCTAAAGCAGGTTATGTGAGTATTGGGCATACATGCTAATTGAGTCAGACGTTGAGTAATAGAGCATGCACATATATTTACAGCTGAGTCAAGATATAAGTTTAAAAAATCATTGGTTAATAAACTTTCTCGGTTTACGAACAACTGAAATCCTCTAGAGCACGCTCATACTTTTGTTCTTCATACATCGAAAAATTGCCTGAATTAAATGCGTTGGTCAATTCAAGAATTTGTAGGCAGGTTCAAAATTATGCTTACCAGGGTCATCTCTAGTGTCTTTATCAGCAAGACTGGCATCTAAGTTTATTTTAAAAATTACTTCGCCAATGAACTCGTATAAGATGAGTCGTTTTTTAAGCTATTTAAAGCACTTGTAGTCGTGTTTTATCACATATAAAACACTCCGCTACGCGTCATGTTTTATATGTGATAAAACACTCCTACACATGCTTTAAATAGTACTTACAGAGTATGGTATATATATTTACAAAATAATGGTTTAATATTACTAAAACGGTTACATAGTTTGAAAGAACAAATGAATAGAAAGAAAGGAAAACAACTTATCAGTGACTAGCTAATAAGTAAAAATTAATGTATGGTTAGTATAGTTAAGGTTAATATTACATAACTAAAATAACTCAAGAGGGGTAGATCTAATATTAGCATTAAGGACAGGGTTAAGTTGAGATATTAATAGGCTTTCACAGATAAGAAGATCCAACTCAGAAGTGCCTTATGATAGGATTAATCCTATCATCAGGCACTTCTGAGTGGGATCTTCTTACCTGTGAAAGCCTATTAATACTCTCAACTTAACCCTGTCCTTAATGCTAATATTAGGTCTACCCCTCTTGAGTTATTTTAGTTATGTAATATTAACCTTAACTATACTAACCATACATTAATCTTTACTTATTAACTAGTAACTGATAAGTTGTTTTCCTTTCTTTCTATTCATTTGTTCTTTCAAACTATGTAACCGTTTTTGTAATATTAAACCATTATTTTGTAAATATATTTAAAAAACTCATTAATAATTCAGGAGCAAAACACAAAGAAAAATCATAAGCGTGTCGTATCTTTATATGTGATAAAAAATCATGTTAATTTACATAAACTTTAGCTTTGATTTTCTTGGTTCAGACAAAGTTTATTTTAAAAATTACTTTGCTAATTGTACTCATCAGAAGATGGGTCGTTTTTTACGCCATTTAAAGCACTTGTAGTCATGTTTTATCAGATATAAAACGCTCGGCTGCGCCTCGCGTTTTATATCTGATAAAACACTCCTACGCGTGCTTTAAATAGTACATACCATACCCTGTAAATTCATTTAGATTGCTCTGAAGATGTTGTATTGTAAACAATGAAACGTTAGCTAATAAATGATTTACTTTTATTATGTTTGGATTTAAAGTTATTTGCTGGGCTCTGCTCTTTATCTTTAGACTTCTTTGTCACAAAGTGACGAAACTACTCGGATAATTTTCAAATCTTTTTCAAGATCAAAACGTTCTGGTCAACCAAATAATAAACTAATGGGATATTTTGCACGAGCCTTCTATCTTTGATCGTCGATCTGACTTTCACATGTTCCTATTTTATCTCAGGTGAACAATATATTGATGTGGAATATTAATAACCTACTGGCTGAGAGTGAGGGCAGTACGGGAAAATATTAACTCAATTCGATCCGCCAATATTAATTTGCGACGTATATGACGGGAAGATTAAATATTAAAGAACTTCGCGAGTATTTGCAGTAGACATACGAAAATACCACCTAAAAATTCCGCTTGATCGATACTATATATTCAGAAATATTCATATAATTTTATTGTTTCTCGCTCAATTTCAAGCGAATTTCTTACCTTGAAATGATCAATGCCGTGAAATTTATGCAAATGACACATTATCAATTTTGCTGTTGCATTTTGAATGTTCCGCCTGATTCAAATGCTCGTCTTTTTGCTTCTTTTCAACGTATAATAATAACAAATATACCAAAACAATCGCCATCTTCCATTCTATAGCTCGGAGCAGTCTCGGGAAATTGCGAAATAATCTAAGCCTATTATGGCAATTCTCGTGATCGGAAAGTGTTCGGCCAACTTCGGACGCCAAATTCTTGGTAAGGCATTACAGTTTCCTGGTAAAAGACTGCAGGAATCACTTCCGGAGTGTTTGTTTACCCTAGATATGAATTTTGATTGGCTTAGGCAGAAAAGCAAATCTTTTAGAGCAATTTTCCTGATTATCGCGCACGAGAACGCACAAGCGTTGAAATGTATTGTGTTGTAGTTTTGTTTGAATCGCATTCTGAAGACGTTTTTGGCTTTATTTTGCAAACTGATAGTGCTAGTAATGATGGAATGTCTTCGTATGAAGACAAGTATCTCAACCTGGCATTGGGAGTCGTGTCTGGAGTTTCAAGGCAAGTATTTGTATCATTTCTAGACAATTTCTATTTCAATGTTTTGCCGTTGCCATGGCGTTGTAAATTTATTTGTATTACTAGTACGACCGAGTATGTCCTCATATCGCTTTTTTGTGTTGAAATAATCGTTTCATACTGAAATTGACAAATATAAATGGTATTTATTTATATTGTTGACGAAAATTTATGGTGTTTTAGGCATAAAAATCTCTGATTCCTAGGCGAAGTAAAATGAGCCTTGAGCACATGTTTGGTTGTTTGTTACATACATAATAGCCAAGTATTCATACTTATATCTTACTAGTTGGCTTTTATTATAATTTTAAGTGGCACCATGTCTATAAAAGTTTTTATTCGCACTGATGAATATATTGATCCTGTTCCTATCTGCTGTTCCTGTTTCATAGCCTCAGGGAAGTAGAGTTCTGATGAGTCATGAGAACCCCACTCACCAACCCAGAGGGAAGGTAGGGGGATGAGTAGAGGTAGAGGGAAGCCCAGCCATTAGGACCTAAGGTTTTGAAAGCTCCCTGTCTAGCATCCCCACTAGGCCCCATAGTACATGACGGATATGATGATCCTGATGCCAGGAATGTTCTCCCAGATTTTGCTCCTCACTGACATGTCCGGGATCCATTTCGATCAACTGTGAGCTTGAGTTCATTCGGCTCAATGAACTGTGAGCTTGAGTTCATTTGACGCTTTTTTACTAAGGGAATGCTTCAGGAGGTAGTTTCCTGGCCATACCAATACATATGCCCACATACAAATAACTCAAAAGTTATCCCCATATACTAATAAAGAAGGGTCTTGCAGTCCACCAACCTTGAGAGGTTGATTGCCTTTAGTATAATATGCAGGTTTGCTAAAGGTCGACAGTGAGATTGAAAATTATTGGAGTGTAAAAACCTTATATCATGGTCTGTGGGCAATAGACATAATTTCTCGGGTTAGGTACAAAGCGCTTATGGCGTTTGTGAATATGGTAGATCCTGTACTAAAGACTACAGCAATAAACTGCATCAACAACTGTACCAGCCGTCACAGAATATTGTTGTTGCAGACAAACACACTGTCAAATCAAGAAATAGGTTGGGGTTAGGCAGTTCATGAAAGCTAGATGACCTACTATGTGGGGAATAAATCTGTGGGTTGCTGCAGACAATCCTAATGGTTATATTGCGACTTTGAAATTTATACAGGAAGAAGTCCAGATATTCATCGCAACAGATTTGGGTATGACGTGGTGATCTGATATCAGTTTGGTTACAGTCTTAGGTCTTTTGTAGTACAATATAAAGGAAATATTTTCACCACATAATCCAATTATGTGCTTTGGCAAACATTACTGCTTTAGCAAACATTACTGCCTTGGAAAACATTACTTTTTTATAACTACTAATTATGATGATGCCAGCCCAACAACACTTGGTCATGCTATTTGCAAATATTTTCATGTTCTAGATTGTGAAAACAATCAATTTCTAAACAAATGAGTAGTGATTATTTCAAATTTGAATAGCATGACCAAATTTTGAGGCTGGTTATGCCACTAATAACTAAAGTCAATGGTGTAATGATTATCTAAGAATGTATGTAGTAATTGCAGAAATAAAGACATTTTGCTAATCATGATTTGAGTGTTCTTTTGTGGGTATCACAGACTTATTTTGGTGCCATACTATCTTTGGAGAGTAAGAAATATTGGAAATTTGTATTGATAACATGTTGCAGCAATAAAAAAGGACCTTTGATAAAGGTATTTGTTTCATGTGAGCACAAAATGTAAATTTTACTCCACTATCTAGTTTATATAAAAATTCAATAAAAATATTTCTATTTATGCTACATGCATGAAACTTCGGGTACTTGTAGATCATAACCGTGTCTTTCAGTCATATTCATAAAATTTTTTGACATATTTGAAATTTGGACTGCTAAATACATTTATGCATAATTGCGACATTTTTTTATATCATAATTTATGCAAATTTATGCGAGTAAATCGTTAACCAAGCTCCGGATGAAATTGAAATTGGTATCGTTGGAAAGCAGAAGTCCTCCTCTTTCGAACGATGCCATTTCTGTTTCCGTGCGATGTATAATTTGAGAGATATAAGCGTTTGAAACAACACCACTCGAAATTGCTACTTTTCGACCGGATGAGAATGAGTTAACAACGCGGGCACAATCCGAAAAAGTCAGGCAAATTTCTTTCCTCCCACCTAATTTTTTCCTTCCTGTATGCCCGTGTGTATACCGCCATAAATCCTGGGATGAAAGCATGGTCAGATATATTACAGTATATAATCTTCTGTAGTAGTAAGGGGATAAAAGTACTCGAAAAAAAAGAGGGGGTGTGGGAATTTTTTTTTTAATATAAAATAGTATTACGCAAAAGTGCCGCGTCAACAAAAAAAGTGAAAAAGTGTCTCCACCGACGGGGGGTTTTTGGGATCACCATGACATCCCCAAAAGGCACTGTGTGTGTCGCAATAATGCGTGGGTTGCGCAACATTGGAGGAGATGTGTCGCCGAACCCCTGGTCGACCGAAGTGAGGACATTTGAATTTGGCGGTGATTTTATGGCGCACGTCACGTGACGCACGTATGACGTACTTCCGGTGACGTAGATCCGGTGCGCCCGTTTTTCGGGTGGGCGTGCGGGCGGCGTGGAAACATCTTGATAATAGGATGTATTTAGGGAAACAACAGATTATGAGGGTTACCATGGGTTACCATGGATCCGCAATCCAGTCTCCAGTCTGAACTCCATTACCCACAGTCCAGTCCTTAGCATGTAACTTGATTGACAGATGACAAAAAAGACCGGATTCATGAACCTGGACTCATAAAATTTTGGACTGGAAACTGGAGTATGGATCCGCAATTTTTTACCCCTTCGGTGCGCCCGTTTTTTGGGTGGGCGTGCGGGCGGCGTGCGGGCGAGCTGTTAATAATCGACGGGGACGGTTAAAAATTGTTTTTTTAATAAAGAAAATAAGTACAAAGTGTGTTTATTTTACGTATTTTTTTCTCCAAATGTACAGTGCGGCAATTACAGGGTATTTTGCACAGAGACCACAAAATTTGTGGTCCTCTTTGCAAAATACAATGTTTTATAACGCTACATTATTTCGATAGCCGTTTTGCATTTCGTCAGGTTCTACTAGACATCGATAGCCGTTTTGCATTTCGTTAAGTTCTGCTACCCCCTCGGTCCACGCTTTTTCAAACCATTCGTTGTCTTCCGTAAATGTAAAATCTTCATCTTCATCATCAAACCATTCGCAGTCGTTGTTGTACGCCAAGCAGCAAGCATTGCCTTCAAACAGCTCTTTTATTTCTAAAATAAATGTCGTCGACTGATGAAAAATGTGCATGTAATTGTGAAGAGGAAAATTTTGGGCGTAAATGTTTATGCGGGTGTAAATGTGTGTGGTGTCAGCTAATTGCAGACTTAGACGAGGATATGGAGCGGCAAAGAAAACAAGATTCTGGGCAAAAACGTTGTAAGCGTAACGAAAATACTTGTTACGAGTGTTTATGTAACGAACGTGAAGTTTGTGTGTGTACATAAAATGGCCGATGAAATTAATTGGGAGTATTTAGATAATTGGGAAAAAAAGCGGTTGGAAAATTTGAATATTTTACGCAAATCTAAAGCTTTTGAGATGTTTAAGCAAAGACTGTGCGGCGAAATAAATGCGTGGAAATATTGGGCTGAAATGGTCGAACCGTTGGAGAAAAATAAACTTGATATATCTCGTTTTTTATATACTGCTGCAAGTTGGGGTACTGATGGTGCAGACCCTTTACTGGACGATTTTATAAATTATATGTACGTGTCTACGCAGTGTAATGTTTTTAATATTATTATAGAAAATTGGAAAAAAATTGTATTTGTTAAATAATGCCCTATATAAAATAATGTAAATTGTAAATTTGCGTTCATAACGATGGGGCGAGCCGTTGCGGGTAGTGTTGCGCATGCAACTTCGTGTACAATACTGTGGACAAAACGGGTCGAGGAGGGTGCAGCAATTCGGCAAGTCGGCGGTAGCGTTGTAAGAAAAAGAAAAAGACGAAAAGGTGGAAAAAAAAGAAAAAATCAAAGTGGTGGTAGTTTTTGGGACGATATTTCGCAGATGCCTAGAGTGTGGAAGGAGTCTGGAGCTGCGGATGTGAGATGGAATCCTTATGCGAAGGGGACGAAGAAGAAATAAATAATATCTATAAATGTAATTAATTGATTAATTGATTTAATTGTTATGAATAAATCGTTACTTAATCCATATGAGTGTTTTTTTTATTATTTGCCGCCCGCTAAAAAGCAGGGCGATTAAAAAATACGGTGAGAAACTTTTACAGCAAGAAGATTCGATTCCCTGTTGCTTTTGCTTTGGTATTGCTATCCATGAAGTATTGCTACCCATGTGTGACTTATATAGAAGAAGAAGAAAATTGAAAAACGGAAGTGGTAAAAAATGTATTGAATTACAATACCAGCTGTGAGCGTAATATCGGGAAGATTTACAATATTTTACATGTTGTAAGGGTAATAACCAAATATGGGTGTGGAATTTCTATGCTGAATATCTATTTAAAAAACTGCTCTTTTAAAAAACTTGTTGGATATAGTTGATATGGCTGAAGTTAGCGAGAAAAAATTTTGGGTTGATATGGATGATAAATTGATGCGTACGTCAATTGAAGTATTTGCTTTAGAAGAAGTAAAAAATTTTAAATTGGAAAAACCCGAACATTGGAAGGGTACTGCAGAGCAACAACAACATTTATTTGAACATATAGTTGCGCGTTATCTATGGAAGCATGTTTATGAAGGTCTTCCCACCGACCATTCTGGTACACCCTCGGCAGAAGTGTTGAAGCTGTGGGACGATAATTTTACGAATGATATAGCCACGGGATGGGGTTCGATGGTTAAGACATTTTTGAAGTGTATCAGCGTGTTTGGTGTCATGCAGCCAGAAGGAATTTTTTGTCAAAAAACAATTCCCGAGTTGTTAAAGATGAAATATTATTTTTTTGATATGAGTGCGGGGTCAAAAAGGCGCATTGTCGACAGACGTTATAGACAAGTTTACGAGTTAGTAGATTTAGTTTATTTTAAAAGTATTGAAAATATATTTTAAAAAATATATTCAAAAAAAATATTGTAATAAGTGTGGTTACAAATGTGTTTGTGAATAAATTTTTTTGCACCGTAATAATTCTGCAAGGATAGTGAAAGGTAGTTAAAAGCCGGGTGAGTGTGATAGTGTATGTCTATCGTTCGGACACGCTACTAATAGTAGTCGGTGTGGCGGAATGGCAACGAGTTAGGGTTATCAGTCCTAAGTAAAAGGGGCTGTTAATTGCTGTTAGTGTCGTGTACAGCGATAGACATAACATTTTTTGTTATTATTGTTATTTGCCGCCCGCTAAAAAGCAGGGCGATTGAAAAATTGGTTGATATATACTATATTGGATATTTTGTTGCGTCGAAGCTCGCCATGAAGCTACCACAGGTAAGCGCTACTTGTGTGTGTGTCTCGTTGTAGCCGGGCTTAAAGAAGAGGGAGATTGAAAACGGAAGTGGTAAAAAATGTATTGTATTACAAATTTACAATTTTTTTGCATCAATGGTAATTTTTAGAATATCTTTTAATGTTTGGATTTGTTTATCGATGCCTTCTTGGGTTATTCCTTTTTGACAATCTTCTTGTAGTACTTCAGTTTTTTTGCGTAGGGTGGCGATTTCGTTTTGTATACTTTTTATGCGGTGTAGTTTATCATCACATTTTTGAATACCATATGGTTGGGCGCCACAGATGTCGCAGAAATCATAAAATTCCCGGGTTTTTTCGTTACCATAGACGGGAATAATTTTTACTAGCTGCCCGTTCAACCATGCGAGAATCGGTTCATCAAACATTCCTGGTGGTTTAAGACAACATGTTGCGCCATCATCATTAGCGAGCGTAATTGTGGGGATATCTGCAATATTTTACAAGTTGTGAGGGTAATAACCAAATATGGGTATGGAATGTTGTTAGTGTAGAGTACAGATTCACCACAAGAGATTCTGAAGAAATATTTCAAAATCAAATTTGAAAGTTGTTCTCCAAAACTCTTATTTTAAAATCTTTTTCTTGTGCCAACTAAATATTCCTACTGTTGATTAAAAAACAAAAAAGTCGACTTTAATATCCCTGTGTAAAAATCCACAAGGATGGTAAAGCCAATTTTTCCATTCTTATCATCACCGGTTTTTAGAGCTGTAAAAAGCAAATTGGTTGTAATAAATCAAATTTGCTTATTACATCCCTGAAGAAAGGGTGTTTTCTCAGATGTGTGAAAGCGAATACAAAAATGAATTTGGCCATCACAGATCTGTGAAAAAAGTAAATTTGTGAATCCCAAACGACGATTGCAGCCACAAAGGACTGTTATCACCATGTGGGAAAGCAACAACTTACTAAAAGCCGCATAAATATCCCAGTTGGTAGTCTTCTATTTTCGGATCCAGGAATGTTGTTTGATAACAGGATGTGAATTGCTATTTTGAAGATAGATTTGTCGAGTAGGTATCCCTTTGACGCAAAATATTTATAAATATTTTTTTTTACATCAATAAATCGGCAACATGTTGATTGTTTTAACATTTTTACATATAGATAAAATTCCTTTATAAAAGCTTTCATTCGTGTTTCGTAGTGGTACGATGTGCCATATAACCAACTGCCCCAATCTGTTGTGCGCCAGCGTAGGCGGATGTAATGTGTGCGTAATTTTTTTTCTCCTCGATGTGTTGCGCTGAGATAAACTGTGAAATTTTCATTGCCGTCCTCTGTTAGTTTTACAGTTTTATTACAATAAAATATTGTATCTTCACATAAAATATACCCGTTCATGATGAAACATTTTACATACAGTACCAACTACACTTCTAGTGCAATATAAACATTGCCCTGGAGATGAAGTTAGTACAGTTTATAAAAACCGTGTAGCATTAAAGATGTGCGAGAATTTTATGCGAATTGATAACGAAATTACGAAGACAGGGTATGATTATCTTGACAATTGGAATGTGCGCGACAATGTAACGACTCAGGAGGAGTTGTCAAATTTTATGTTAATGTATATTGTACAGAAGAAAATACATAAGAAAACGGAATTTTCCCCCTATTTACCCGAGGATGAATGGGTTGAAAAAAGTAAATCGGTGGTTGAGGAGTATGCGTATTTCTATGCTTTTGATATGCTAGACGATCTAAGCATTATATACCGGTTTGAAAATTTACTTGATGAAGTATACGGGAAGCGGAAACTTGAATATCTAAAACCTGAAAAGCTGAAAATGTTGTACGAGTTATATGTAGATTATATTAAAAATGGTGCACGGGCCAATGAAAGAATTTACAAATTTGTTGATGAAATGTTGGAAGATGCAAAAAGCGAATAAAGGTAGGGGATTTATTTATTTGTATGCTGGTGCTTCTACGTGTAAGATGGCTAGAGTTTTTGAGAAAATTGTAAAGGATTGGTTGTTTGAGCAGTTTTTGAATTCGGACAAAGTGAATGATGTGTGGAAATTACAAACGCTTGTTACAAAATTGGTGGATCGCGGTGTAATTCCAGATCATATTGACAAAGATTTAAGTTTGTACAAGTTGTTAATAATGCAACTTCAACGTTGTACAATGGGATTGGTTTCAACGCCAAGCGAAGGAGTTGTAATGCCGCAAATGATAAATTGTTCTACAGCCCCAGCATTGTTGTATATCGAGTCTGAGCATGCAAAACAAATTGAAGATTTAAGACACAAATTAGAACAGGATACAGGTGTAAATATTTATTATTATCACCGTCTTAAAAGTGTTGCTGATAAACGTCCCAAAAGATTACAACGTAAAAGACGTTCAATTACTTCTTAGAAAAAAAGTCTGTAAGTGTTGTTTGAAGTTTTTCCCCTGGCCCCTTATTTTTTTCTCTTTCTAGCCATCGTGCACCAACAGAAGCAATAATTTCTTCGGTTTGGGGTTCTTTGGGATCGTGAAATAGTTTGCGTGTTGTTACATGTTCGTATTGCCATCCCACATCACTTTGGTACCCCGTAGCAATAAAATAATCTTTACCTTCAGTTTGTGCTTTTGCAACTTTCTCTAGACGCATTTCTTCGGTTTTTCCCCGTAAATACCAATATATGTCCATACGGCAGGCGGCGCAGAATCGCTCGTTGAATTGCTCGTCATCATTACCTGCTTCGCAGAACCAGCATCTTCGGCATGGGGGCAATGTAGTTGTTGACATTTGGACCCGTCTTCCACTATTGTTGTACAAGTTTTGTTGTATAGCCGTGCAGCTGCTTCGTCATGGTATTTAAAAGCCATTTTTCCCTTTGCTTGCACTTTGTTTGCATGCCCTTAGAAGGTTTTTGCATGCGTAATTTATAAAAAAAATAAGTTAAATTCCATTTCCATATACGGTTATGTTTATTACGATTTCATTTTATAGCCACGATTTAATTGTGCGCAAATTTGAAATAACGTGGGATGAGTGGAAATAGCGTGTATGTGCGTTTTGGGTAATCAAGATTATTCTGCTTGTTTTTTAGCAAATTATTGTCATCAGCAGTTTGTTGTGAAATTTTGGAAATATTTTATGGTGTCCAATACAGTTGAAATTACTGATTTTGAAAGTGTATTTATAACGGGTATGCATGTTGGAGGAATATTATTGGATTTTGAAAAGCCGTTGCCACAATGTTCGATTGGGAACAAACGAAAGTTGTCACAGTAAATAAACCCAAAGCATGGTCCGATACGGGTACTGAAGAAGAGCAAAGAATGGTTTACAATATTGTGCGCGGGTATTTCTGTTGGCTTTATATATCAAAAGATTTTGGCGACGATTGTGCAACCTGTACGTATGATCGGTGGCTGACATGTGTAGATAGGGTTTTTCAAGATAAACATTTAATGATAGACGGTGCTTATGAAGAGCTTTTGAAGCGATATGGTTACAAAATGGTTTTTATGCCCAATGAAAATCCTTGTCAACCGCCTAGCTTGTATTATGATTTGGCGTTGAGTAAAGAAAGTTTTAAATATACAAACGTTTATGACATTTATAAGTTTTTAGATTTTGTATATGCGTTATGTGATACGTATAAAGTGTATAGCTTTGCCCCGTAAATTTTTTATCCATATATGGTGTGCGAATATATATATATATATTTAGTAGTAGTAGTAGTAGTAGAAAGACATAGTAGACATGGCTAGCGCACCAAAGCGAAGAAAGTGTGTAGATTAAAGATTGAAGTTTGCAGAATTAGCTGAAAAGTTACAGGAACAAAACAAAATGGAGTATCAACTAAGCGACGGATACGTGCATGGACCATACCATTACAAATATGCATATTTGCCCATTCGACCCTCCGATGATTGTATGATTCAACCCTCCGATGATGCTATTAAGACGCAAAAACAATTTGAACCAAAAAAGGAACCACAAGAGATTGTGAACTATGCTTTATGTACTATTAGTTAGTTAATAAAAAACATTGATCACAACAGTAAATACCATATTTCATTTGTTTAAAGCAATAAAATAATTTAGTTTTTGGTTGTAATTGTCTGTCCTTAAATTTCTTTGCTCTTGCAGCTGCAACATCTGAATTTACAGACCATGTTCCTGACGCGCTGGTCATTTGTAGAGGTTGTACTTTTTGCATATCAACAACATATTTCTTCTTATCCTTATTCCATTGTACTTTACGAGTGTCCATTTTTTCATGTTCACGAGTTTTTTCTTTGGGGACTTCATCACAAAATTCTTGCGGGTTTGGACCACACCAAACCCATCTTTTGCTTCTATGTTGCTCGTGTAATGTTTGAATTGTGTCGCGGTAAATTTTGGCAGCACAATAACATGTTTCACATTTTTCCGGACATTGACATGCAAATTTTTCAGGACAATATTTGCACCCTTTTAACTCATTACTACTACTACACCCATGAGCCATTTTTTCTTATTTTGTAAAACGCTGTCTGTTTATTTATAATATCTAGAGGTGTGTCTCTGTTTTCCATATATGGCGATGGTATGTTATATGTAAAAATATGATGAATATGAATTTTAGATATTTTATTTTAAATGTGAATTTTAGATTGCGCATTACTCTTTCTGGGCATTTAAAAATTTATGTTATTTTTACGGCTGAAGAACTTGCTACACTATTTGATTGGGTTGTTATAAACGCTTTGTATGCTATATATCATTCTATTTGAAAATGGCCGAGATTGAGTTTATGCCCATTTCATATCATCGGGCTATGAAAAAAAATACACCGCGACAGTACGCACAAAGATTGTGGTGGTGTTTTTCCACAGCGTCGGCTAAAATGGTTGATGAAACGTTGAAGCTTGTGGAAGACGACGTGTTTAATAACACGGCAAGTGTTATTGCTTGTAATATAAAATATTCTGATAAGCAATTTGCAGATACTAAGTATGTTACGGTAATACAACGTTTTTATAAACCTATCTCTAAGATGCAACTATACAATGATTTTATATGCCAACATTATCCTACAAAACATCGGGGTATTGATATTTTTAAAATTTGGCATCCAAGTCAACGTGAAATTAAGCTAGGGGAGATAGACGATGACATTCAGGATAGCGAGCAGATATTGGATGGTTTTGTGTTGCGTAACATGCTTTGGGATTTGAAGGACGGTGAATACGAAATTTATTAATGGAACATCAATTTACGAGTGTTTTTAGCAGTTTATTACCGTGCAAGTGTATATCTTGTAAAAATTGGGACGGTGTTTCAACTATTGTGTGTGAATATATTCGGTGCGTTTGTGATGATATGTGTACTGTGATATGTGAGATTTTGTCAATTCCACGTTATGTTTGTGCCGATTTACGTTGCCAGTTTAGCATTGAATCTAATAATGCTCATTTTGAGGAATATGTAGATGTTATGGATGCTTGTCAACCGTACCTAAAACTTAAGGATAGAAAGTTAACATGTGAATGTGGAACATTATTAAAAGCAAGTTTGGAATTTGTGCCCGTCCTTAATGAACTACAGTTATTTTTTATATGTCGGAACGGTGTGTGTGATTTTAAACGTTCTATGCCACAGTTAAAAAGTTCAAGAATTCGCTGTGTTTGCGAAAAATTCTGTGAACGAGACGGTGAAATATACAAATGTCCTCGTGGTGAAAAGGGCTGTGGCACATATTTTCATGAATTAGATTCATTTACTTTTATACATACAATAATACAAAAAATTGAGTTGGACGATAACGCGTGGGCATATTTGCCCATTAATGTTAAACCATTAAAATGTGGTGCTTATGGAATTTTAAAGTATAATAGTGAACAGAAACGATTAAATTTAGTATGTAAAAATTTATTTTGCGATTGTAGTACAGATGCTGTTATAGCACCAGAATTTAAAATAGATGAATAAAAAATTATCTTGCTTTTTTTAAATAAGCTTGTGTTATTATTGCGTCTCTTGCAGCTTTACGCGCTAATTCATGTTCTCCGGCCACAATCCCCCCTCTTTGATACGGTTTTTGACGTGGCAGCGGTCTTCTTCTTCTTTTTGGGGGACCCCAATAGTCATCATCATCATAATAGCGGGTTTGCCGACTTCTTCTTAGTTCTTCTTGAGCTTTTTGAAGTTGTTGTTCTTGTCTTTTGAGTTGTTGATTCATTCTAGCCATCATTTCTCTATCCCCACCATTCCTGCGACGACGACGACGACTACCCCCGCCGCCTCCAAAAGCTTTTGTAATAAGGCTGAGACCCGAAAAAGGTAAAAAACCACCCATTTGTTTTTTTTTGCCACATTGATGCCGGCGACCGGTAAAGTTCCCCCCTGACTGACTCATCATCATTTGAAAATGAGTGTGCTACTTTTAAAAGATACCCTTTATAAACTAGAATCGGTTTTATGGCGTGTGACTGATGTTACAGAAGTTGGACCTGTTGGTATAAATATTGTGATTAATAGTGGTCGTGGCGTATGCTATAACCTGACAGCGTTTGTTGATTATAAGTATATAATATTAAAACCATATTCAGGGTATTTGCTGCAAGATTACAGAAATTTTATCCGCATATTGGAGAAAATACATTTTTCAGCATATTTAAATACTGAGACGTTGCAATTAGAATTATGTAAAAAAGGGGTTTACTGTGGTTTAACGACACTGGCAAGATTACAGAAATGGAGACGACGTACCCTAGAGGCGGATTTACATTAGGGACGGTTTGTTTTTACAAAGATACATGTTGTAAAGCTACAAAACAATTGGTTTGTGTACGTGAACGTGTATCGTATAATCGGCGTATAAAATCTTTTACGATTAAAAATTTACATAGCTTGGGAACATTTTTGAACCAGGAGGACTGCAATATTGATGTGGATTTTATAAGTAAAACAATTTCTTGTTGGTATATTTCTGAATATGCTGCAGATTTTGAAAGTTTAGAGTATTTTTTACAAGCATGCCAAACAATTGACGATAAACGTGCTATAGCTATTAGAATGGTTGCTTTATTTGGAACAATATATTCAGACTTTATTACTAGAGAACTATCTGCGTTGTTGTATGGTAAATCATATGCTGTGGAATTATGGGGCGATGGCATCATGTCATTGTCAACTCTGAAAATTGCGTCTTAAATACAACATCTGCGAATATTTTACACGGCGATACAATATACAAGTGCAGTAAATATATGGAACTAGTGGAGAACAGAAAAGAATGGACGTTTTTTTTACGAACCAAAAATAAGGGGATAAAATATGTAACTATACAAAGGACCAAAGCACGAGCAGTGATAATGCGCGTTACTAAATTAACTTTGGGTGATTTTGAAATGCGAGAATTGTTAGGACGAATGATATTGTACGGAAGAGGACAACGTCGCACAAGAGATATTGTAGAAACATTTTTAAAGGAAGGGTATTATATGGATAAAAGTGTATATAAGTTTTTAAATATATGTCGTAGATTTAGAACGCACGTATGTGGCGTCTTAGAAGGATATGTGTAAGACATGGAAAAGTTTATTGAAATGCAAAAAACGTGGCATATGATACAATATGAAAAGGAATTAGAACGCTTGCACAAAAGAGCAGATGTGTTTTTATGTTTTTATTGGATGGGGGATGATGTTTATTTTGAACAACCTTTAATTCGACAACAATTTGATGCAATTCTTGATGTTATAGAAAAACGATATTTGGCTGAAATAAATACGGTTATAACCGAGAAAACACTTGTTATGGATTTAATGCTTGCAGTTCTTGACGGCGATTTTGCAAATAAAAGTTTTTGTCATAAATTGTACGTATTATCGGTAGCGCATATGTTATTTAAACAGAAACGTTTGTATTTTTCAACCCCTGAACGTAAAAGGACATATATGGTCATGGTATCTAAAATTACGCACAGTGTTATTTCTGAATTGGACAAACGAAATAAACGCGCCGACTTAATTAACATGGCCTGCCGTGCAGCCACGTGTCTATTGGCTTTTATATTCGTTTAGTTTTTAATTTTTTCATTCGCACCCTACACGCCAAGGTTTTAACATGGCTGAACAACAACAACAGGAACAAATTAAAGTTTACAAACGTGAAAAAACCGCACTTGAAAAAATTTTGGGTAGCTATGAAAATGGTAAAACCAAAATGGTCCTATTGAAACAATGGACTAAAAAGTGTGCTTTGACTGTTGGCTTGTTATCACAGGGTGCCGATAAATATATTTATGATTCGGGTATTGAAATGTCGTACGATGAAGTGGAAATGCTCGCCGATGTCCTGGCTACTATGGTGAAATCTGATCAGGCGAAAAATTACGCCGAATTGGGTACAAGTAAAGATTCGTACGGTAACGAATATCGTACAATATTAACGCGTAGTGAATTCGCTGGTTTAAAAGTCTGCAAGTTGAAAAAAACACAAAAACCTGTAGACTTTGGCGCCACAACCACAACCGATTGTCGCGATCCCGCACCAACCGCGTCCTCGACACCCGTGCCCCGTGCGGAAGATAGTTGGAACGAGTGTTTCGACAAATTTTATATTAACAAGAATGACGACTGGAAACAACTTGCCACCGTTATTCGTGAGTTTTGTTATGAGGCATATAGTATTTTGAATCCTTCCGGAGGTATTGACGTAGTACCCCCATCCCCGCCTGCACCACCCTCAACACCTGCGGAACAAAAACAGCTGGAAGGACCCAAGAAACGAAAGAACAAAGAGGGTACTAAAGGAGGTGTAAAGAAATCAAAAAAGGTTGTGATTGAAGAAGATTCTGAAAAGTCGGAGGCGAGAAAATTTTTAGCGTTACAAAATATGGCCACAAGACTGATAATGGTTTTCATGTGTAAATATAAAAAAGATTGCGAAGAAACGATTTCCCGATTTGGAAGAGAAATGTATAAAATATGTCCGTATCCCTACGAGAATTTTTTGAGTGTGTCCACGCATTTAGAAGAAACTTGTGCGAATATTAATCGTACGCTTCTTTCTTTTAGCAAAAACAAATAATTGCAGCCATCATTTCCCATATGAGCGAAAAGAACAGCGCTGTAGAAACAGTTTTAAAATATCACGAAAAATTAAAATTAACTTACGACTATAATAATTACATAAATTTTGTAAAAAAAAAATGAAGAATTAATTAATTATTATTATCATTGTGTAAGTAAATTAAAAATATAAAATTTTTTTTTATAGTAATGGATGACACTGAGCTTATTAAAAAAGCTGCAAGATTGTTAAAAGGAGAGACATTAACAAAGGAACAGAAGAACTTGTATACATTGCATGCAAAAAAAAAGCATAGAATAAAACGTTTAAAAATTCATGTATATAAAAAAAATGAACAATGGAGTATTGATTTAGCAGATTTAAACCAATTGTCAGGGTATAATAATCAATATCGTTATTTGCTTGTGTGTATTGATGTGGGGACACGTTATGCCTTTGTGAAATTGCTAAAAACAAAATCTGCAAAAAATGTTGCGGCTAAATTTGAAGAAATTATTCTTGAAAACGGCGCACCTAAAAAAATACAAGCCGATGAGGGTACAGAATTTAATAATATCAAAAAAATCCTTGCCCCCAAATATAATTTTACACTATTTCACACGCAAAATCGTGAAATAAAAGCCGCACATGCAGAAAGATTTATTGAAACTATAAAGGAAATGATTCAGCGTACGCTGACTATGAAATCAAGCTATTGATTTATTAAATATCTTCCGGTTATTGTTGAAAGATATAACAAGGCGCCACATCGGGGAATTCACAATGTAACACCTGTTGACTTGTACAAAAATGAAAAAATGCCCGCATTTTTAAAGTTCAAAATCCTAAAAAAATACTTATCGGGTTCACAACCACCCACAAGTTTGTTACGTGCAGGTCAAACAGTACGTATTGCAAGAATCAAAAATAGTATTTTTGAAAAATCAAGCTTAAGACGCTGGGGTAGAGAAATTTTTATAATTGATAAAATTTTTATTACCGATCCTGTTACATACAAATTAAAGGATAAACAGAACGAAAAAATTACGGGCATATTTTATCGTGAAGAACTACAGCCAGTATGAATGTACAAATTTTTAGTAATACAAAAAATCAATTGGGCGATGTAAATTATAATAATAAATTTACGATGACATTACCGCAACAAATTGATGGTGAAAATAAAAAACGATTTATACGTGCTTTAAATGTGACATACCCCGTGATGATTGATAATGTGGAAGATAAATCGTGTGGCATTCGCTTTGCATATAAACTTTCCTGGAATGCCGCAACACCGGCGTCACAAACGCAAGTAGATTACATTACATTCGAAACAGAATGGATGTTTTTACCCCGTGGACACTATACATTAAAAAAAATGGTTAAAGAATTAAATCGGTTTGTAGGTGAATATGGAATGAAATTTTCATTACTTCCCGGCGGTCGCGTTGGCGTATCGTTGGGTATTACACCACACTACGTATACCGTTATCAAGATAGCGATAATCTTTCGCACGATAAATATACTATAAAATCGGCCAATGATTTTTCTTTTGAAATGACCAAAGATTTAAAATATATGCTCGGTCTTGATGGCTATGTGTTGCATCCTAAAGTAGAAAATATATTTAAAGGGGGTAATTTTTCTTGGACGGACCCTCAGCCGCCAACTGAAATGGAATCAATTTTATCCACTATTTTAGTTGCTAATTTTAATAATGAATCAATAAATCAATTGTGGTATTTTTTTTACGGTAAATATGCTCCAGATATGACTAATGGGAAAACGCGTATGTTTATCTATTGTGACGAAGTTGTACCGTCCATTGTGGGCGATGTTCGGGGGCCATTATTAGCGCAATTACAAATTGTTCCCAATAATGAAATGGGGGTTGTACACACACAATTTATCGTCAATTACGCGAGAACTAATTAATAGCCAAATTACACATTTACATATAAGGGTTTGCGATCTTGAAAATAATTTAATTCAATTTAACGGTGGCAGCGTGGGTATCAAATGTATAATCGATTGAATAATGGGTACATTAACAATAAACAGTACGCTCATTAACAATCAATTTATTCCTACGGTTTATGAATTAACCGGATTTGCCGAAACTACAACCGATGACGTATATTACAATGTTGCTGCGAAAAGATCAAATATGGGAAATTTTGATATGGCAAGTTTTTGGTGTGCCCGTGCATTAAATTTTAGTGGTATGGCAAATGGGGCGACAAAAAGTGTATCCGGACGTTGGTCAAAAGGAAAAATCACCAATTTTAAAAATAATAGTATTGCAACGAGTGTAAACGCTTTACAAGCTATGGTATTTGATGACCATTTATTGATGCATATGTTTGGAAATGCAACCGTTAATACGGCAAATATAAACGCGACAAGGCAAAAACTTCCTCAGTATCTACTTGTTCGCGACCTAGCGCAGTTGAAAGAAAACGTTATTTTTTATATACTTTGGGGCGATAATACAAATTTACATTCAGCTAGTTTGTCCGGCAAGTATTTTTCAGTAGTATTAAATCTTTTTGAAAAAGAAAGCAATGAATGAACAACAATATTACGAATTATTACATGGTCGCGGACAAAGACATCCGGGTACAAATTTATGGTATATTCCAAAAACAGCTAAAACTATCGAAGAGCGTTCCCAAGAGAGTATTTGTCCACCGCCTCACTTAAACCCTGATTACATGCCCAATCCTAAAGTAAGACGCTGCGGAAAACTTCCCGAAAGATCAAGCTCAAGAAAACAAACCATCGACCCGAATGTTTTGAAACATATTTTTGGAAATAAATAGTTATACTTTTACACATAGTAAATGATTTGAATTTGAGACGGCTTAGAGTAAAGATGACAAAATCGAAAAAGCAATTTGGCGGGAATTTTAAAGGGGGAAAACATCAGCGTGGTAAAAAACAACATGGTGGAAATTTTAAAGGAGGAAAACATCAGCGTGGTAAAAAAAAACAAGACGGGGGTGGTGCGGGTCTAGCAATGGCTGCGGGTCTAGCAATTCCTGCTATTTTGGGTGCTGCAACAAAAATATTGCCTGGTATTTTTGGTAAAAAGAAACAACAGGTAACTAATAATAATTATAACAGACAACAACAACAGCAATACCGCCCACCACCACCACCACGACAGTATTACCCTCCGCCGAATTATTATCAACAACAACAGTATTATCGTCCACCACCACCGCCACAACGACAACAGTATTATCGACCACCACAGCCACAACGACAACAATATCCGCGTAGTGCAATAAAACAAACAGGCGGACGTGTTAATAAACGTAGGCCCAGAAAATTGCATAAAAAATGGTACCGTTAAATGATGCCATTATTTCAATGTAAAATTATATAAGTGTAATAAAAATTATAAAACTGTATATTATTTGTGGTTTATCTTTCATATCGTACACAAGTATGAAGCGCTCACATGCACAGGTCGATGATGAACCCATCGAGGTTCACGATAGCGGGTTTATGTCGCCCATGATGATGTTCCCCACATTTCCACACAATGATACATTTGTGGAAAGTCGTCAATTTAAATTAGTTGCAGGACCAATTTCTAATCCAGATGCTGAAGAATTTACATTTAATCACGCGCCTAACGATTATGGTGTTATGGATCTTCAAAGCGTAAGAATCACTGCAACCATTTCAATTATGGCCGCTAATAATGCCTATTTAGCTCCCGATCAAGATGTGGCGCTTTGTCAATCACCACTTAGATTGGGGTGGAAGTCACGAGAAATATTGGTGAATAATCAACGCATTAATTCGTTGTCATCACAGGAAAATGAAATTGAATTCATAAATCATTTAACGCGCGAAATACCTCAGGGGTATACTCCCGATCAAGAAATAACAGGGTGTATCCACAACACTCCTGGTGCGGGTAATAATAGTGATAGTATAGTACAAATGAGAGATCCGACTCATGCCGGACATGTTAATAAAGGTCTTGGCGCTCGCTATCAATTGTGTAAAAGAGATGTACCTTTCAAATGTTATGATTTCGTTAATGTAATGGGTGTTAATAAACGCTATGTTGTGTCATCATTTAATATGGCTGTGAGATTAACGCGTTTAGAAAAAGTAAAAACCATGATGGGCACTGCGGCCCATTGTGCTTTGGCAAAAATTTGTTATTCAAATTTAGAAATTCATATTCAAGCGTTTAAGCCGAAAGCACAATTAATGGCCGCCATTAACAACGCCATGATTCAAAAAGGCGAAGAAGCAAAATATTATGTACGTCACCATCGTTATGTACCCATACCAGTTGCAAACGGCACACATAAAATTGTAAAAAATGATCTTTTTACGGGTGCATGACCAACGCGTATGTTTATCTATATTCGTACACAGGCACGATATAACGGTGCGCATACTAGCAATCCAAATCGAATGATTTTTCCAGATTTAGAATTTCTAGGTGTTAAAATTAACGAAGCTTTTGTCGAGCCTACAATTGAAAATTCAAAAGAGGCATACATAAATTTACGACGTGTTTTAAATCGTAAATATGATGAGATGCTTTAATTACAAAGATTATTTAACCGATTATGGCCTTATTGCTCTTGATTTATCTGAAAACAAAGATAGTTACAATAATTAAATATTGCCCAATACAACCAGCGGTATTGTAAGTCTTGAAATACGTCTTAATAACCCACTTGCTGCGGCAAGTCAATTGATAGTGGTTGGCGAATTCAGAAATCAATTATCTTGCGCGTACCAAACGGAAGCTCGTTTAAAATTCGCGTATTAAATGATTTATGTATCATATGAACGATGCCTGTTAAACGGAAAAGAAGACCTTTGGGAAAAAAAAACACTTCGAAACATTTTACATATACCCGGTGCAAAACGTAATCATGTCATTGGCTGGGTGGCGTTGCAATACGAACAATTCACGTAAAACCCGTAATATCAAAATATGGATGAGGAAGAGAAAATAACCTATGATAATGAAGAAGTAGACCTCACAGAAAATAATTATGAAGAAGAAGTAGACCCCACAGAAAATAATGATGACGATAATGAAAATACGGAAACAGTGAAAAAAAATAATGATGATGAAGATAAAAGTGAATATGAAAGTGAAGAAGAATACTCAAATTATTCGGGGGATGATGAAGAAGAAAAGGAAGTAAATAATGAAGCATGTGCTTTATTTTTAAAACAAATATGGGATGCGCAATGTATGACTATTCAAAAACAAAAGCAATCTAAATTTATACCGGCAACTAAGAAGTTTTTAGCTGCAGGTTTTGCCAAAAAAGAAAAAATGCTTAATGATAACAAACAATTAGTGTCGCATTTGGTATTTTTATGCCGGCACATAGCAAACGGTAAAATACCATTAAATATATCAGAGTGTGAAAAAGGTTTATTTACATACATTTCCGATAGAACTACAAGCTGTGCAGACGTACGTTTATGTTTACTTGAAGAATTTGCGGTACAGCATTATTGCAGTCTTCCTATTAAAAAAATAGAAGCATCTCGGACTATTAACAGTGACGACGACAACAACGACAATGGGGGACGACGTAAAACGATTAATGCTGATAGACACCGAAAAATACAACACGATGATCAAGAACATAGATCGGTTAGTCGCCAACAGAGGAATTTTAGACGAGGCCAAACAAACAGCGGCCGAAGGGGAATTAATTGAAGGACATGCAAATATGATGGCCAGTGTCGCAAAAAAACAACCCTATGCTACCGACGACATTATTAATTATTCAAAAAAAAGAAAAAATTATCGAAAAGAACTACAGGAAATAGCTGCTGCTGGTCAACAACAACAACCCGCAGCAGGTGGTGGTCCCGCGCCAAAAGCGGGGTCATTAGCAATCTCAGAAAAACTGATACGTCATTTTCTCAAACAAAAATGTGTCGTAGAAACGGACAAGGGTGTTAAATTTGGACACAAATCACTTAATTTTAGTTTTGATGATATGGTTGCCGATCTCACAAAAAATGTAAAAAAAACAAACACAAATTTAAATTCAACACAACACGGAAAATTACTGAAAGAATTAAAAAAATTAAATATGCCCGTTTATTATATACGTAGTGAAAAGCTTAAAAGTCAATATCGATCATTAAGCGAATCTGCCCCATCAACGTCGCACGCGTCGCCACCACCACCCTATGAAACACCGTCACCGCAACAACAATCGCAGGGTCTTGGACAGATAACACCGTTTAGACAAAAAGGAAAGTCACGAGCATACATGGTTTAAAACATGGCTACATTAACATGCTTTATTAGCAAATTTCTAAATACGGACAATTTAGACCAACAAGCGCAAGATGATCCGGATATTTCGCCACACTATTTGGGGTGCTATCCTGCCGATGTAACACCAAAGGGTACCGCTGCAGAACAGTGCTGTTGGATATGGAATGTAGATCCAAAGGACAAACCCGGCACACATTGGGTTGCCGTTATAAAAGAAAAGGAACTAATTTATTTTTTTGATAGTTACGGTAAAACACCGTTTTTTTTTAAACGACATTACTGGGAAAAATACTTTGAAAAATTACATTGTAAAATGCAATTGTATAATACGTCGCAAATTCAATCACATGTTAGTAGAACATGCGGGTGCTGGTGTTTGTTATTTCTAAAATCTTATTATACTGGTACGCATATTATACGTAGTAATCTATTTACGCATAAAATTGACAATTTAATGGAGAATGAACAGACGTTGCAGCAAACATGCCTTTCATTATTTTCTACCTTAAAAAAATTATATACGAATAAATGTAATCGTAGTAAGGGACAAATATGTAAATCATATAGTGAAATATATCAAATACAAAGTTAAAAAAAATTTATTTTTTTCACAAATCATATACAACAGTTTGATCCTCGGGAAAAATTCCCGTTCTTACACGTGTATTTGCACATCCTTTTGGACAGCCGTCAAACACAATATATCCATACTCCTTTTTACCCACATCTTCAATCACTTTATGTATTTTACTTTGACATATTTTTTTATTTGACGCTATCATTTCTATATCTCTAAAGCAGGTCAGACTTTTACACATGATGTGATATTGACTGTTCACGCGGCAATTTCGTAATTTTCCAGATCCGTAATTTAAATTTTGGCATACAAAAATCACGGAGGCATTTGAATGGTGGCTGTCGCGTGACGCAATATTATTTAAATTAGTAAGATTTGTGCTGTTTGCACCCGCAATCACCATCAAATCATCTAGAACTATTGATGTACTTTTGCCCAATTTTTCTTTAATGGCTTCCATTGACGGTATGCCCGCATTACAATCAATAAAGTCGAACGATTTAAGCGTCGAGGTATGTTTGTTGTCACGAATGTGTTGTTTAGTACCGTCATAGTCGTCCACAGAGTAAAGGTATATTAGTTTGTCAATTTGTGGTTTGATTAGAGCTTCGTGGTGTTTTATTAGCTTTTCAATCAAATAGGATTTTCCACTTTGAGAGGGCCCGCACAACGTCATCATAAACGGATGTCGAAATGGAATCGTGCAATGCGTCAAATTATGGCCCTATGAAAAAATAATTTATGCGTCAATATACCCGTAAGGAACTGTCGTAAAATCATTACAAATAATACGCTTATCAAATGTGAATTGAAATTTTTTCTGAACTTGCTGAACATTTATTGTTTGATTATTTGACTGCGTAAATTCCGTATAAAATGTTGTGATTTTTTTTTTCGATTGTGCACGCCTTGTTGAATGCTATCAAAAGTAATTTTCTTTTTAGTATCGCCTTTTAACGAGAACCCCTTGACATGGACAATTTCATCACGTTTTTTTTCGCTATTTTCATTAATATATTCATTGGTTCGATACGAATATGATTTTGGACCAGTAGCACAAAACGTTTCTATCCATTTCTCGCTTTTCGCTTTTTTATCATATAATTCATCCGTCAGTTCCCCCAAATAACTACCGGTTTTTAAAACGTGCCCTTTTTCAATATTTTCCACATATATCACAGAATCGGTATCGTAATACAAAACGTCCTCCCCCAATTTATGTAAAACTTTAAATAATTCTAAACGTGCATACGCTGTTACAAATGCCGCTATCTATAACTACATTTCTGTTCGGTAAAGTTACCAAGGACGAAACCTTTCGATGTGTTGTGCGCGCCACGTCGTCGCTTATAAAATCTAGTGATGTTACTTCAATACTTAAATCGTTAACCATTTCTAATAAGTCGTCAAAGCGATCAACAAACGATATAACGGGTACATTTTCATTTTGTGCTAATTTACCCCATAATGAATTTAACAACGCCTTCATAACTGTTCTTTGTCCGGGGTTATATGAAATTTTACTTGCGTCCAATTGCACACCCTCATGTCTAAAATATTCCCCTACATATTTGTTGACTTTTTCCTCGTCTACATTACCGTGAATATCATAGCAGTTTTTTGGCAACCCGCTGCTTTCCTGTTTTAATTTCATAAAAGTGTTGACATACGTATCAAAGATTTTTTCACGCTGCTTATAATTATATACTTCGTAAACTTCCTTTACCATATAACCGTGTTTTAGCGCCACATGTATTTCTATACTTGTCCATGTACCGTATAACACACGTTCTTCTTCATTGTGTGTGCAAACATCGCATAAATTATCCGCACAAGTGCGACATAGTGGAAACGTTAATTTAGTGGTCCGATAAGGAATAACAGGAAATAAAAGATTTCTAGGCGGAAGTATCTTACATTTAATCAATCCAAATACAAACCCCAGATTAAGTTTGCTACATTTTTCTACACCGCGCACAATTTCAGGATGTTTTACGGGAAATACATTAATTTTCTGAACATACGGATACAAAGATGTAAAATCATAATACCGTATTTTTTTCTCGCAGGCATTGGTACACATAACTGCTGGTGAAACCCGACCCCCAAATAGGGCATCTCGCGGATTAAGATTAGTATTAATAAAAAAATCTTTTTCTCTTAACATTGCAATGGTTTTTTTAGTTAACTTATTTACGGCTAAAAAATCACATTCCCACATTTCAACAACTGTATACCCCTGACTTTCAAATTTCTCCGTAATACGACGTGTTCGTTCGCGTAGTGTATAAAATGTTTCGCTAACAACGTTGTTGAACATTTCGCCATTATAACATTCTTTACAACCGTGAAAAAAACAACCGTGAAACTGATATATAGTTCTTGTTTCGGGACAATATCCATCGACATAATGACCGGCAATACTTTGCTCCCCGTCGGGATGCAATTTACTGTACAATGTGACACCTCCTAAATCACTTTCAAGCTCTCTTAGCCAATATAAGGCAATAATACTTTGCTTAATATTTCCACCATAACCCTGTGCGGGTATTTGTCCTATAGTTTCCTCATTTAAAAAATTTGTACGATATACTTTTAATGCAAGTCCCGCGATCGTATGACAAGTTTTATCAAAAAATGGAAATACGTTTGTTATATTTTTAATTAATTGCGCAAATATAATACAACCCTGTCTAAGTATATCAACATCCAAACGACAATAATAATACATGGCTTCTCTAAAAATATACGGTTTTTTCTTTTGCTGCTCGTACCAGACATAAAAAACTTTGCGCTCTTCAGAACCCTCGGACGGCGGGTCAAAATATTCCAAACCAACCATGGGCCCCACATAATACAGGTCATAAAAAAGATAAGGGTGAAAACCCTTACAAATATCGGGAATGCCCAATGCTTCTGGAAATTTTTTTAACCCCATATTTAAAAATAAAAAACTATCCAATACTTTTAGATTTCGATCTTCTAATTCCATACACATGATCTTATTTCCGTTCATAATACATTGCGGTACAATTTTTCTTTCCACTAGCAATTCACGAAGTAGAAATACCGTATCAAAACGCCCACCATTATGCGCAATCCACACACTGTTTTTGGGTTGCGCGTACATAAAATCAACAAATTGCTTGGTGATGCAATCATTTTGTTTTTCTAAAACATATTGCCTATAACCACAACAGGGTACGCATTCTACGGATATATCGCATGTCGCATCTTCGGGATGCGGCAAAAAATGCTCGTAATTTTTCACAAACGGTTTTTCATCACAAAGCTGGCATACTTTTTGAATAACCGCATAAAAAGGAATCATATAGCCCTCATCATCTTTTCGTGTTTCAAAATCAAAAAAATAAAGTGTTGGTAAATTGGGATTTTTAGCCGCTTTACAAACTTTCATAAAACATTCGTGCGTTTTTTTTTAATGGCGTCACAATGCTTGCAATACATCATGTCACAATTATCGCGTGTCGTTTTTTTACCTATCACGCTCATACGCGAAACTTGTTTATAGCATGTTTTACAAAAAAACATTTGTTGACACGGAGTTACACAATACCGGGCCGTTTCTTTTTCTCGCCCCATAAAAACCTTTTTTGTAAGATGCCGCGTATAACAATCACGATTCTTAAAATTCACAAAATACCGCGGACACTGAATAAAAAAACCCTCTTCGCCCGGACATTTTTCAGGGGTACTATAACAATTCAAACATGAAAAGGATGTGCGACATACGTGGGCGTTAGCACGTTCCCAATGTCTTAAATAAATCATGCAATTAAAACAAAATTTTCCCGCATTCATTTTAGAAAATGTATTGGGCGAAAGTATCAAATCGTAATGACCGTCATTAAGCCATAAAAATATAACTTTTGAATTTGCACGACAAATTGTATCGGTGCCACGCATACGCGAATCGTATACAATTTCATCATTATTATTTTTGGAAAATACAACTAAATCAATATTCTGCACTGCTAAAAATTGCTCATAAACACGGGGCAATTGATTAACGCTAACACCCCCCACATCTAAACCACATTGTTCGTAAATGTCGGTAATTTCGTCGTCTGTATAAAGGTCTTCGAGCGGTGTATTACGATTAAGGTTTAGTTTATCGTGTCGTTCGTCTTTATCGAGAAAAGAGCGTCCCGTCAATATTGCCAGGGCAAAACAGCAATCCAATTTTGAAACAACTTGAAAAACACCGTTTCGAATTTCACGACCATGTTTTTGTGCCAATTTTTTTCTACTGCGACGCACATCCGTACCGTTTTTTCCTACCGATTTATAAACATTTTTCTTTTTTGCTGGTTTTTTTTTTTGTCGCTTGCGGTATATAACTATTTGGAAATATATACAGAGAAACAGTCGTACTCCACCACCATCAATCACCTCCTGAGCATTACTTTGCATATGTTTTTCAAAAATATCAAAAAACATATCAGCATTAAAATCAGAAACATTTAAAATAGCCGTGGAAAAAGCCGTACGAGGCGCCCTAGAGACATAAAAACGTGCTTTATCAGTCGGAGAACTAGCTATATAATTCATTGTATTTATTAGATAACTAAATATCTCGTAAAGAGAATCATAAAATTCAGGAAGTGTTGTTATATTTCCCGCACCTATTCTAACATTATAAATATATTCATTATAACCAAAGCGATGACGTGTCCGTACTTGATCAACACAAAAGGCGTTTCGCAGTATTTGCGTATTTTCTTTATTTTTTTCCACAATATTTGCAATCTCCTGAAGGTCTCTATCTTCTATATTATAATTTCTTTTCCCGCGCGATGTTTTTGTTGTTTGTCTCTGTAATCTATTTGCGCTAACCATTTTTGCAATATCCGCAATGTTTTTTGGCGTAATTTCAATACGTGTTTTATTAACTCTTACCATATCTATTATTTCCTGTAGGTCCTCATTGTCTAATTTATGACGTTTCTGTTTTCCGTTACTGTTGTCGTCTTCGGGGTTCTTTCTTTTTGCCATAGTATACAACAGCACGTTGTATATTCACTATCAGGATTTTCGTCAGGATTTTCGCTCCCGTCTACACCTTCCTCACCCACGACCACGTCATTACTCCTATTTATAAAAACACACCGCACTTTAATAAGCGGACTATCACCACCCGAAAACAACCGACTAAAAGCAGAACCCATTTCAACCTTCAGCCATGCAGTACAGCAAAAATGGGGAGTAACGCTTTAACGCACATTACTATATACATTAAAAATGATTTTAGTACAAATAACACCGATAAATACATACCGTCATACGAAATTTCAGAAGATCCCGATGACCAAGTCATTGTTTCGGACCGTATTTTTCCCGAAGCATTCACAGATTGGGCCCGGGACGGTGGGCATATAGTCCAAGTACAACCCTGGGATATACGTACTCGCGTAGAGGCACTTTGCAGTGAACAATGTATAACATCGTACGTGACGTCTAAAATGATAAAGATAGCAGAGCATATTGAAAAAAACATTGATAAATACGTAGGGATAACAGTTATTTTTTAAAGAATGTCAAATAGACGGCAAAAATTTATTTTAAACTTTCTAAACAATATCTACGAAAAACTACGCGTCATAAAAGACACTCAAAGTATTCGAAAATCACAGCGTTGCGTTGCTAACACTTTAAAAGATCAACAATGCCGTAAACGTACCGCACATACTAAAAAATGTTGGATTCATTTAGCCAAACAAAATAATTTACGTATTAAACCCTCCAGAATTATTGGCGGCGGAAAAGGACTATACACGTGGAAGAAAAAAATTCCGAGTGGTAATACTATCGGCAAATTTACGGGGCACGTGACAACAAAAAAAAAATTGGATCAACGTTACGGCGACAAAACCGCAAAATACGCTGTCTGCAATCGTCGGGGAAAATGTATCGATTCAAACTATACTACTGACGGCGCGCCATGGTTTGCCAACGACGCGCATAAAACGCCGCTTAAAAGCGAGTAAAACAATACCGCCAAATCAAGAAATTTTCACATCATACGGCGCGCAATACTGGCAATAAATACTTAGTAATACTTTAATAACGCTATCAGTTTCAACATGACGCGCACAAAGCTACCCGACCTTAGCGCCGCACCAAATCTCAAAAGAAGAAGGGGCGAGATACACAAAAAACAACTGCAAATGCGTCAAATGCTATCAAACCCCAGAGCTTTTCTACAGAAATTTGGAAGACGCTTTTTAGCCGAAAAAAAGAAAGCCGTAAAAAAGAAAGTGGTCAAACGAGTACAAGATACCGATCGTGCCTGGTTTGGAACACAACGCGGTGGTCGAATTCAACAAACAAACAGAAAACCGCATAACAAAATACCGGTACAATATCAATATCATCAATAATGTAAAAAATTTAATAAAAATTACCTTTGTCTACGTTTGTGTGTGACTTTTGATATCTGCGCACGATATTTTTCAAACTGAACCGATGCGTTTATATGAAAAAATCTTGCAGACAGCCATTTTTATTTATACATGATTTAAAAGGGAAATCCGCCACACCCGTTATTTTGAAAAACTGCATGTTATTATCCATATATGGACATGCTTAAATTTCGCCCTCTTGTAAATAAATAGTAATAATGCGGACATTTTTTTAATTTATTGATGATTGAAGTGTTTTACACTTACACTACATTTTTAAATTTAGTCCTACGCCATAATAAAAAACTTAATGCGTCCAGCATCACGACTGCCGTCCTAATGAACAAAATCACACCATCCCTCACACTTTATCATAAGGAAGTCTACTCAATGCATCGGCATATTCACATATTTTATGACCGCCTTTAAGAAACTCACACTGCGCATAATTTTTAGTTTCCATAAAATTGTTTACTAAATTCTTATACGGTACCAGATCATCTTTTAAGAGACGGTTTCTACCGCCCAATGCAAAGCTTCCTTGGTCTTTTATTTCCGATTCAGAAAGCTCATGATGCTTGCAAAGTAACCATATTCGTACATGGGGTAAAACCATAGGTAATTTCACATCTTGCAAATAACTTGTGTTAAATCCCGCCGCCGAAAGATGATGATTTATTTTCCCTCGTGGCACACAATCAGAAAACTGAACTATACCAACAATCTTGGTCAACAATTCTACGTGGTACTGTAAATATTTTAAATAAGTCATCCCCATTTCCAGTAATACATTACTGATATGTCCCCAATTCACAACATTATACAATGGTGATACAGACTCAAAATAATATGTACGAGACATTTTCAAAAAATTTATTTTTTCCTTTTACTTTTATTCATTTTACAACCTACATACCAATACCATATATAGTCATTAATTAAATTTCTCAAAAAATGGGTCAACAATTTCTTTACAAATACTATCACAAATATCTTTAATTTTTAACGGTGCTCTATAAGCATCTTTACGCATAACTGCAAAATCACCGTCCATAATATATGTGTAACAGGGTACTTGACCGTCTTTAAGTTTGTCACCGTCAGTAGAATTCATAACCCCTGCTAAAGTATCATGCTTAACTAACGTTGTACAAATCATTTCCACTAACTTATCTACATACACATTACAACAGCTGCACACTAATAAATGTTTCATAATTAATTTTAAAGTTTTTCCCTTAATTTGTTCGTCTCCAAACTTAAATAGGGGCTCATGTACGCCCAGCGCATAGATCACCTCTCGTGTTTTACCATAGGGGTCGGCCTGTCGTCGTGCGGCCTGGTACAACTGCTTAGCATTTATAAATACCCCCACATCGGCAAGCACTTCGTGAACTACTTCTGCACACGGTCCGACACCAACATGAAAGTAATCTTCAGAAACCACATATTCGTTTTTAATGCTTAGATGGTCGCGTCGTACAACCGCAATATCACCACGATACAAAATCTGTCGGCAACAAAACTTCCTTTTAGCCAAATACATGTACCAAGACTTATCTTTTACGCGTATATACACATAGGGTATCCACTCTGCAGGAATAACATAAAATGTTTTGTCCGTAGATCTGTCTTCATCGTCAAAATCGTCAAAATCATAGCAAGAATTTGAGACTTGGGTATCAACACCCAATAGCGCATAGTTAGGTTGTGATTTATCGTATAACATCACATCATGAATACCCATTAAGCATCCCTTTAACCACACCAGCGACCGTTTCTCAACAACCCGCTTTTCCCCGTCCTTTTCCTCTACATCGTATATACCCGCGCGACGATAATTTCGAATACAAATTTCTTTTACCCTAAATTCCGAATTTCAATTTCCTTCTTCCCATACAAATAACTGCATGTTGCATACAACGACCATAACACAGGATCATAGGGGTAATTTTCAAGTAAAAGACCCAACGCGGCAAGATTTAAGGGCACGTCGTAACAATTCATATTGCGTCCAAAAACTGTCCGAATAACTTCACTTCGTGTCGCGAACAATGATATTCACCCGTTATATGATAGGGACAACATTCGTGCTTCACATTGTATTTTGTCAATAAACATTCATATTTTGGGCACCCCAAAATTTCCATATTAATGCACGAAATACCGAGTCTATTCAATAAATTACGTTCAATATTTCCACCCTTGTACCCCACCAAATCGGCATTTTGAAATATTTTACACAACATGCCCACTATTTCACTATATAAATAAAAATTATTATCAATACGGCGTCTTTTAATGGGTAGACCATGTATTACCCTTATTTGGTAGCGGATTGCGCGATCATTTTCGTCAAACAGCTTGACGTTTGGAATGTAAATTTGATACGTCGTAACAATATTTGTGGATCTACACAATACAGAAACTTCGCGTAGAAAATTTTTCTTACGCCATGTATACGCCTCACAATCTATAATGTGTGTTATACGCCCCTTCAAGATATCGTGCTCATTTTGAACATTTCTTAACACATTTTCATTTATTTCACAATGCGGCAGTTGAAAAAACACTTCCATTCTCGCACACGCATACAACACAATAAAACATTTATTCCCACACTTCTAAATCTTTCAAACTACTACATACACATATTGTTGTATTACTACAATGGCATTTCATGACCATATTGTCTATTACTCGCTTCAAGCGTCTAAAACAAAACAATATTTTGCTAACTAAATGCGGGGAAATTAATACACCCCTATGAGTTTCAAAATCATCTAATATACGCTCAACATCTATAGCTTTATGGACGTACACGCTTTCATACATTTCGTTTATACATCTGTGAACTGTGTCCTGATATACATGGCTATCAATATTCATCTGATGTTCACAGTATTCAAAATGTATATTATACCCGACAGTTTGTTTATAAACCCCTTCAGCATGTGCAGTATACCCATATTTTATAGTAATACATGCTAATGTGTGTAAATAAACATCCTTATTTAATTGTTTAAACATTACATTAATAGTCATTATACGATTATTGTCATCTCTCGAACTATATGTCTCATACAGCCATTATTTATCCACGTTCCAATAAAACCTGTCATAGCACACGATGGGACTACCATAAAGACACCACCTCAAATTTTTCAACAATCTATACAGTTTCTTCTCCTTCGGGCAGACGGGCTCTAAAAAGCACCGCATGACTGGAAAGTTGTCTTGCGTCAACAAACACTTCGTCACATTCGTACGGTACGGGGCAACGGCACTCGTCGTTGAAACCGCCACACAAACAATTGCTACTACAAAAATTCTTTACAACGTAACGTGTTGCAAATGTAGGGCGTACTTTAAAAATTGTATCAGTCTTATCGACACGTGTGCCGCAGTTAAACGTAAAACTTCCCGTTGTATTTTATCTTCGTGATAAGTATAACCCAAAACAAATTGCACAATTCTGTCCAAGCAATTCAAAGCCGGCGGTCTCACATGTTCAGAATTCCAATTTTCCGGGTCAAGCGTAGTACAGCGATTTAATATAACTATTGTACGCTGACAACCCGTTAGAAGATATTTTTCCGTAACGCCAATAAACTTTTCGGGATAAATACCACAATATATTCTTGCGGTTATATAAGAGCGTCGAGACCAGTCGATTTCACGCTGACCCGAAAATGTAATGTTATAATCGTAGCAATATACGTAATACGACCCCAGCGTTAACGTGCGGTCACCACAAAATAACTGCGTTTCTCCTACACGCATTCCTACACGCATAACCTGCTCTTTTTCCATTAAACCCATATAAAAATTATACATTTTCATACTCAAAGTGACATGGTGGTGATTTATTAATTTTTCGCCACATAATACATTCTGATAAGGACGATGTTTTAACAAACAACAATTTTGAACATTTTCCACTGACAACAATTACAATTTATCTTCATTCTTATAATAGTCAAGCCACCTCTGAAACTCAGCTAACAATTTTGAAGAATATAATATTTTTCGTGAACTATCATACCCCCTAATATCCCCATCCATCTCACATAATTCAATACTTAAATATTCTTGTATATATTTTGCTAATAATTCATAATAATACCCACTTCCCCCTTCGACCCCTTCCGAATATTTAAAATCCTCTTGAGCGGCTTTAATTGTTATTTTAAAACCTGTATCAGAGATATACTCTAAAGCAACCCTGTACGCCGCATATTCGCCATGGTCAATCACCCCCAGTGTCAAATCTTCACGCGACACATACCCGACCAAATACACGTAACACCGCAGCTTGTAAATACAATTGTCGGCCATTAAAACTGTTGTTCCCGTACAGGATCTCGGCCAAAAACTTCCAGCATGATTTGCATAACATAACGCCATTTTATTTACTATTTCATCGTCTTCTCGAAAATAAGGCGGCATATATCTAGAAAATATTTAATTTATATTCTAAAAAGTTTACACATTTCCCGTATCACATTTTGCTTTACTAATATCCCTACACCCATTAAAATATTTTGCTGTAATATATTTACATTCGCAAGCGAATAGTCATTATCATTAAAAAAGCCTGTTAAACTATGAATTATGTCCACCATTACATCCCGGTCCTCCTCGCCGCCGTCACAGTCAAAGAAACCCAAACAATCCCGTTCATATATATTTCTAACACGATATTTTGTTAATATGTCGTGTACAAGTACTATTTTTCCAATACTAATATAATCGACCCCGTATATTTTCGGGTTCATGTAAACATAGCCCTTTACGCCACAGTAAAGAATGTCTCGATCCAAGATATTTACACACCACCCGTTATACATCGGTCTTCTCTCTCTTCTCTCCCAGGGTGCACGTTCAAGAGCCTCGCGTCCTTCTTCCCCCAATTTTTCATTCAAATTTAAAAACAACTGATAAATCTCATCATCAAAGACTTTGCTTTTCCACTATAAAAATTCAAAAAACTTACTTCACTGTACTGTACGCAAACCCATAAAGTGCTGACCACTCTTGCAAATCCAACGATAAAAACCCTGCACGAACCCTCTAAATTATTCACATTCATATTCATCTTTACAATAATACAGATCACCCCAATTTTTATCAAACATAAACAGCAATTCCAATGCTTTTTTTGGTCCAAACAATACATAACACAAATATAGAAAAACCATGGCAATCACCGCCCGCTGCCAAACATTGACCATCTGGAAAAATAAGATTAACATTCTATTACCAAATTTGGATAATAACGCTGTAAAAGCAACAAATACACAATAAAAATTCCACAACCATATGTAGGTAATAACGCACAACATTGTATTATTACAACACCATATATGGAAAATTACGTTACACCCTTCCAAAAAACAATAGTATACTAAAGATTTACAGCACACAAGCGTTATTTACACTCGCACCGCCAAGATGTCAGGAACGACCGAATTTATGCAGTTTGTAAACTACATGCAATGCTGTCTGTCAGACAAAAATACGGCGATTCTGACAAATCTATATGTGAATTTCACCCAGTATCAACCGCCTATCGGATGCTGTAATTTCGCAGAAAAATTTATATTTTGGAAGCAGCTGTACGATCAATATAACCTCGAGCAGGAAAAAATTACCAACGCTAACCTTTTCGCAGCACCTACGCCACCAACGGACTCTCGTTTAAAACCCTCAAGAAACCAGCTACCCGACGACTTAACAAGTCTATGTGACGAAAACGATATTGAACTGTTTCAAAATTTTTCCCTAAAAAATGAAGTTACCACTACTACTATCTCTCCTACAACAACTACGCCGTCACCACAACCCACAAATTGTGATGAGACGCAGGACATCGCTTACAACACCGACAACGAAAGTACAGCCATTATTACACCACTTGCTATGGAAAATAATACTGGCGATATTATCGAAATAGTCAACGAAACTACAATTACCGAACAAAACCCTCTAGCAGCATCATCCTCATCCGAAGACGAAGAAAAAGCACCGCCAAATTATGAAAGATCCCCAAGTCGTGGTAAAAATATTGAACAATTAAAGGCAATTTACAACAAGGAAGAGACCGTCGTCGCCACCGCAACAAAATCAAAACAAAGTAAACCGATACCCGTCCCTCGAAAGCGAAAGAGACCCGCCGCTAACACTGAAGGGCCTGGACCCGGAAGACCGACCAAAGATTCGGCGTTGCTGCGCGACACGAAAAGTGGCGAAGCCGATGGTGATGATACATTCGCAATTCGCGAAGTAGCGCTTTTTTTGGGGAACGGTTCAGTTCGGAAAAAGGCAAAGCTGTTAACAAAGCATGACAAGGACATTAAATGCTTTGCAATAAAGCACTATGCGCCGCTCGAATTCATTGCAGAGGAGAAGGTAAAAGCCTTTGGAAAGATAAAGGAACAAAGACACAAACTAAAAGTACTGAATTATATGGAACAAAATGTACTTGCAAACCTGCAAGAAATACAAAACTTTTAAAATAATGTAAATAATAGGTGAAAAATGTAAATTTAATAAATATTTTTTAGTAAATAAATTGAAAAAAAATAAATTTTTAACCGTCCCCGTCGATTATTAACAGCTCGCCCGCACGCCGCCCACACCCCCACCCGAAAAACGGGCGCACCGGATCTACGTCACCGGAAGTACGTCATACGCGCGTCACGTGACGCACGCCATAAAATCACCGCCAAATTCAAGTGTCCTCACTTCGGTCGACCAGGGCTTCGGCGACACATCTCCTCCAATGTTGCGCAACCCACGCATTATTGCGACACACACAGTGCCTTTTGGGGACGTCATGGTGAGCCCAAAAACCCCCCCGTCCGTGGAGACACTTTTTCACTCTTTTTTGCTGACGCGGCACTTTTGCGTAATACTATTTTATATTAAAAAAAAAATTCCCACACCCCCTCTTTTCTTTCGAGTACTTTTATGCCCTTACTACTGCAGAAGTAACGGGGTTGTAGAACTTTTCTGTAATATTGCCTGTGTTCTTGTGCCAAACCATGTACATTGCCCTGCGCAGATAATCTGTGTTGGAATGTCCGCACTTCATCGTTACATTTCCCCAGAATCCGTCAGGATTTCGCCATCCTTCATGTAACTCTCCTTCGCATGCTTTCATAGCAGAAATTATCTGCTCCAACGTGTCCTTTAAGTTGTAAGAGTGCTTTGTTTTCGTGAAAACCTGTAAATCCCAAAAAAATTCATTATACGCATACCTATACGGATACGAAAACATATAGTTAAAATAATTTTGTTTTTTTATACATACCATGATGCTGAATTATAGAATTCAAGACTTGATGTGGATAAAAAAAAGTCAGCAGTACTCGAAGGGATTTCAATAGTTATAGTATACTCAAATTAATATATCGTACATATGTACAGGGAAACGGATTTACCTGTCATTCTAGTCCTTATCTCTATTTCAGTCATTTACAGTGCCAATCCCTAAAGTCATTTACAGATAATACAGAACATGTGTTTTCGTGTTGAGGGTATACGTTTTCATTTAAGTCATAGAGAATGGATCTAAAATTTATAACAAACATGAATATTGTTAATATTTCAAATTCAAAACCACTACTATATTAATTTAACAGACTTTTAAAGTAACTGACGTTTGCCGGTGGCTAACGCCCAAATTCCTTACCATAATCAGATATGTCAATTCGATGACGTATGTTATTCATGCATGCATTTTTTCAATCAACAACGAAATGCTTATGGGCAGGTATAACCGATGCAATATGACAGGAATGGCGCGCAGTCTGGGCACGACTTATGTATCTGATATATGGCGTGACAAGCAGACCAACAAATCATTAGCTAGTCATAACCAATTGGAGAACTGTACTCTGCTTGCGTGATCGAAAACGAAAACCAACAGGGAGGTTGGCCTATGAGCAATGAGAACAATGAAAATGGTAAGTGCTATATATTTCTCAAATCTAGTTATTTAACTAGATAAGTATATATATCATATTGTTCACATGCATTTTTGTGAACTTAAACGATTTTGTGTTTCAGTTTCACAGGTGAGGAATTCAGACCTTGAGGCGCCCTTTGATACCTCAGGGGGACGAGATGCTTCAGAGTATGTATTTCGCGAAACGTTGCATAGAATATTGTATAATTTGCATTCTATATGATACCAGATTGCATATGCCTTTCAGCCGAATAACGTTCGGTCGTTTTTAGTGATTAATGTTCTGTTGCAATTATTCTATAGTGTTTGAAGCCTTCCAGCGATGGATGCAGTCGCAGACACAAGCAGCTATTCAAATCCACCCGCCAACTGGTAAAGCTTAAATATTCGGTTAAAATAGAGAACATCAATTGATTTTCAAACCTGAAAATATTTGACATGTGTTTTATCCAGGTTCATAAATCGGATAATTAAGATTTACTCTCATTTACATAAAGTTCGATCAGCTTTGATTTTCTTGGCTTATAGACAATGTTTATTCTTTTTAAAATTACTTTGCCAATGAACTTATATAGTAAGATGGGTCGTGTTTTACGTACGTTAAAACATTCGCATCCGAGCTATATCTGATATGCAACTCTCGTCTTCGGATCGAGTTAGTATATCACATAAAGATCAGCTGCTTACGTTTGAACTATAGTACTAAACAAATGGCAATTTTTCGTTTTTTGAAAGACATAGAAAATAGTATTAAGCTGCATATGGCATCAAACAAAAGAATCGTCACAAAACTTAAAGTATAAACATCACAATTATTAAATATATTATGGTATATGCGCATGCAGAAAAAGCTGTTCGAACGACTCACCAGGCACAAAAAACGACATAAATTACGTTTTTCCTAATTTTTTATAATTTTTTTTAATTAACAAAATAAATTACGTTGTGTTAATTGTAACGTGAATTTTGGGACACGCGTTTACTTATTTCGGTAACTGGGCAAAAGAATTGAAAGATACACCGTTTCCGTTCTTCACTGCAAACAATCGTATAGAATCTTCGGCAAACATATGCTGCGGAAACACTTATTTAAGTTGTATATATAATGTATATCTTTGTTATGTTTGTCTGTTATTTAGATAATCCTAACAACCTAGCACGCAAACGACGTGCCAACACGGCTGCCGGAGCAAGGAAATGGCTTGGAGGGCAAGATTAAATCGAAATAACGTGCGCAACAACTCTGGCGCAGTATCAAGTCAACGCATTAGTAATTTACCCATATAATACATATAGGTATACTGACTAACTATAATACTCAACGAAAATTGATACAATTAATGTTTTCCTTTCTACTCATATGGATATAACTTGCCATTACTGCAGACAAAAAGGCCACAAGAAGTGGAAATGCCCAATTCGCCCGAAAGGAAAAGGAAAAAGAGGGCAAAGGAGCGGGAATAGGGGCGGTAAAAATGTAAATATCTATTTATGATTCAAATAAACTACTTAAAAATAACACGTGGACTTACTTGTCGTGCTGCTTTCTTGGCATACTAGATACACTATCCAGCATTTACGTATAGCCATTAAAAATCATCCCGAAAAACCACTGTATCAAATCTAATAGAAAAGCTGGCGCAACAATTTACAAATTGAAAAGAAGTTCCTCTCATCGCATATAATTGGTTTAATACTGACATTCCTAAGTCAGTCCTGTTTGAGTGGGATTTTCGTTAATTTCAGGCTTGCACCACTTACGTTTAAGTAACCATTTGAAAAAGCATATAATTTTATACTATACATGAAATTTTAAGAAAATCCTATAGAATAGCGGCCAAGAATTTTACAATTAAACAAACAGTTGTTCAAAGCTCACATGCATATATTAATTGGCTTATAATATATGAGGCGCGCAGTACCAAGTTTGAGTGGGATTTTCCTTCATTTTCAGGCTTGCACCACTTACGTGTTAGCAACCATTTGAAAGAACATATAATTTGATACAACATATGAAAGTTTAAGAAAATCCTAAAGAATAGCGCGCAAGATTTGTAGAATTAAACAGAAAGTTGTTGAAAGCTCATATGTAATAGGCTGATAATATGAGAGGTGCGAAGTACAGTCATGTTTGAGTGGGATTTTCATTCATTTTTAGGCTGGCACCACTTGCGTGTTAGTAACCATTTGAAAGAGCATATTATTTGATACAATATATAAAAGTTTAAGAAAATCCTATTGAATAGCGGGCGCAAAATCTACAAATTAAATGCAGGGGGTTCCTGGCAACGCATATATAATTGACTTTGTGTATCAGATGCGCGTAATTATACAGCCAAATTTGAGTGGGATTTTCGTTCATTTTTAAGGTGGCACCACTTACGCGTTAGTAACCATTTGAAAGAGCATATAATTTTATACAATATATGAAATTTTAAGAAAATCCTATAGAATAGCGCGCAAGATTTTTACAATTAAACACACAGTTGTTGAAAGCTCATATGTAATAGGCTTATAATATAGGAGGTGCGAAGTACATTCATGTTTGAGTGGGATTTTCGTTCATTTTACGGCTCGCACCACTTACGTGTTAGTAACCATTTGAAAGAGCATATAATTTTATACAACATATGAAATTTTAAGAAAATCCTATAGGATAACGCGCAAGATTTTTAGAATTAAACAGAAAGTTGTTGAAAGCTGATATGTAATAGGCTGATAATATGAGAGGTGCGAAGTACAGTCATGCTTGAGTGGGATTTTTGTTCATTTTTAGGCTGGCACCACTTACGTGTTAGTAACCATTTGAAAGAGCATCTAATTTTATACAACATATGAAATTTTAAGAAAATCCTATAGAATAGCGCGCAAGATTTTTACAATTAAACAGACAGTTGTTGAAAGCTGATATACATATAATAGGCTTATAATATGAGAGGTGCGAAGTACATTCATGTTTGAGTGGGATTTTCGTTCATTTTACGGCTGGCACCACTTGCGTGTTAGTAACCATTTGAAAGAGCATATAATTTGATACAATATATAAAAGTTTAAGAAAATCCTATTGAATAGCGGGCGCAAAATCTACAAATTAAATGCAGGGAGTTCCTGGCAACGCATATATAATTGGCTTAGTGTATCAGATGCGCGTAATTATACAGCCAAATTTTAGTGGGATTTTCGTTCATTTTACGGCTGGCACCACTGACGTGTTAGTAACCATTTGAAAGAGCATATAATTTTATACCACATATGAAATTTTAAGAAAATCCTATAGAATAGCGCGCAAGATTTTTACAATTAAACACACAGTTGTTGAAAGCTCATATGTAATAGGCTTATAATATAAGAGGTGCGAAGTACATTCATGTTTGAGTGGGATTTTCGTTCATTTTTAGGCTGGCACCACTTACGTGTTAGTAACCATTTGAAAGAGGATATAATTTTATACAATATATGAAATTTTAAGAAAATCCTATAGAATAACGCACAAGATTTTTACAATTAAACAGACAGTTGTTGAAAGCTCATATGTAATAGGCTTATATTATAGGAGGTGCGAAGTACATTCATGTTTGAGTGGGATTTTCGTTCATTTTACGGCTGGCACCACTTACGTGTTAGTAACTATTTGAAACAGCATATAATTTTATACAACATATGAAATTTTAAGAAAATCCTATAGAATAGCGTGCAAGATTTTTACAATTAAACAGACAGTTGTTGAAAGCTGATATACATATAATAGGCTTATAATATGAGAGGTGCGAAGTACATTCATGTTTGAGTGGGATTTTCGTTCATTTTACGGCTGGCACCACTTGCGTGTTAGTAACCATTTGAAAGAGCATATAATTTGATACAATATATAAAAGTTTAAGAAAATCCTATTGAATAGCGGGCGCAAAATCTACAAATTAAATGCAGGGAGTTCCTGGCAACGCATATATAATTGGCTTAGTGTATCAGATGCGCGTAATTATACAGCCAAATTTGAGTGGGATTTTCGTTCATTTTACGGCTGGCACCACTGACGTGTTAGTAACCATTTGAAAGAGGATATAATTTTATACCACATATGAAATTTTAAGAAAATCCTATAGAATAGCGCGCAAGATTTTTACAATTAAACACACAGTTGTTGAAAGCTCATATGTAATAGGCTTATAATATAAGAGGTGCGAAGTACATTCATGTTTGAGTGGGATTTTCGTTCATTTTACGGCTGGCACCACTTACGTGTTAGTAACTATTTGAAACAGCATATAATTTTATACAACATATGAAATTTTAAGAAAATCCTATAGAATAGCGTGCAAGATTTTTAGAATTAAACAGAAAGTTGTTGAAAGCTCATATGTAATAGGCTGTGATAATATGAGAGGTGCGAAGTACAGTCATGTTTGAGTGGGATTTTTGTTCATTTTTAGGCTGGCACCACTTGCGTGTTAGTAACCATTTGAAAGAGCATATAATTTGATACAATATATAAAAGTTTAAGAAAATCCTATAGAATAGCGCGCAAGATTTTTAGAATTAAACAGAAAGTTGTTGAAAGCTCATATGTAATAGGCTGATAATATGAGAGGTGCGAAGTACAGTCATGTTTGAGTGGGATTTTCATTCATTTTTAGGCTGGCACCACTTGCGTGTTAGTAACCATTTGAAAGAGCATATTATTTGATACAATATATAAAAGTTTAAGAAAATCCTATTGAATAGCGGGCGCAAAATCTACAAATTAAATGCAGGGGGTTCCTGGCAACGCATATATAATTGACTTAGTGTATCAGATGCGCGTAATTATACCGCCAAATTTGAGTGGGATTTTCGTTCATTTTTAAGGTGGCACCACTTACGCGTTAGTAACCATTTGAAAGAGCATATAATTTTATACAATATATGAAATTTTAAGAAAATCCTATAGAATAGCGCGCAAGATTTTTACAATTAAAAAGACAGGTGTTGAAAGCTCATATGTAATAGGCTTATAATATAAGAGGTGCGAAGTACATTCATGTTTGAGTGGGATTTTCGTTCATTTTTAGTCTGGCACCACTTACGTGTTAGTAACCATTTGAAAGAGGATATAATTTTATACAATATATGAAATTTTAAGAAAATCCTATAGAATAGCGCACAAGATTTTTACAATTAAACAGACAGTTGTTGAAAGCTCATATGTAATAGGCTTATAATATAGGAGGTGCGAAGTACATTCATGTTTGAGTGGGATTTTCGTTCATTTTACGGCTGCCACCACTTACGTGTTAGTAACCATTTGAAAGAGCATATAATTTTATACAACATATGAAATTTTAAGAAAATCCTATACAATAGCGCGCAAGATTTTTAGAATTAAACAGAAAGTTGTTGAAAGCTCATATGTAATAGGCTGATAATATGAGGGGTGCGAAGTACAGTCATGTTTGAGTGGGATTTTCATTCATTTTTAGGCTGGCACCACTTGCGTGTTAGTAACCATTTGAAAGAGCATATTATTTGATACAATATATAAAAGTTTAAGAAAATCCTATTGAATAGCGGGCGCAAAATCTACAAATTAAATGCAGGGGTTCCTGGCAACGCATATATAATTGACTTAGTGTATCAGATGCGCGTAATTATACCGCCAAATTTGAGTGGGATTTTCGTTCATTTTTAAGGTGGCACCACTTACGCGTTAGTAACCATTTGAAAGAGCATATAATTTTATACAATATATGAAATTTTAAGAAAACCCTATAGAATAGCGCGCAAGATTTTTACAATTAAAAAGACAGTTGTTGAAAGCTCATATGTAATAGGCTTATAATATAAGAGGTGCGAAGTACATTCATGTTTGAGTGGGATTTTCGTTCATTTTTAGGCTGGCACCACTTACGTGTTAGTAACCATTTGAAAGAGGATATAATTTTATACAATATATGAAATTTTAAGAAAATCCTATAGACTAGCGCGCAAGATTTTTACAATTAAACAGACAGTTGTTGAAAGCTCATATGTAATAGGCTTATAATATGAGAGGTGCGAAGTACAGTCATGTTTGAGTGGGATTTTCGTTCATTTTACGGCTGGCACCACTTACGTGTTAGTAACCATTTGAAAGAGCATATAATTTTATACAACATATGAAATTTTAAGAAAATCCTATAGAATAGCGCGCAAGATTTTTACAATTAAACAGACAGTTGTTGAAAGCTCATATGTAATAGGCTGATAATATGAGAGGTGCGAAGTACAGTCATGCTTGAGTGCGATTTTCGTTCATTTTAGGCTGGCACCACTCACGTGTTAGTAACCATTTGAAAGAGCATCTAATTTTATACAACATATGAAATTTTAAGAAAATCCTATAGAATAGCGCGCAAGATTTTTACAATTAAACACACAGTTGTTGAAAGCTCATATGTAATAGGCTTATAATATAGGAGGTGCGAAGTACATTCATGTTTGAGTGGGATTTTCGTTCATTTTACGGCTGGCACCACTTACGTGTTAGTAACCATTTGAAAGAGGATATAATTTTATACAATATATGAAATTTTAAAAAAATCCTATAGAATAGCGCACAAGATTTTTACAATTAAACAGACAGTTGTTGAAAGCTCATATGTAATAGGCTTATAATATAGGAGGTGCGAAGTACATTCATGTTTGAGTGGGATTTTCGTTCATTTTACGGCTGGCACCACTTACGTGTTAGTAACCATTTGAAAGAGCATATAATTTGATACAATATATAAAAGTTTAAGAAAATCCTATTGAATAGCGGGCGCAAAATCTACAAATTAAATGCAGGGAGTTCCTGGCAACGCATATATAATTGGCTTAGTGTATCAGATGCGCGTAATTATACAGCCAAATTTGAGTGGGATTTTCGTTCATTTTACGGCTGGCACCACTTACGTGTTAGTAACCATTTGAAAGAGCATATAATTTTATACAATATATGAAATTTTAAGAAAATCCTATAGAATAGCGCGCAAGATTTTTACAATTAAACAGACAGTTGTTGAAAGCTCATATGTAATAGGCTTATAATATAAGAGGTGCGAAGTACATTCATGTTTGAGTGGGGTTTTCGTTCATTTTTAGGCTAGCACCACTTACGTGTTAGTAACCATTTGAAAGAGCATATAATTTTATACAATATATGAAATTTTAAGAAAATCCTATAGAATAGCGCGCAAGATTTTTACAATGAAACAGACAGTTGTTGAAAGCTGATATATAATAGGCTTATAATATGAGAGGTGCGAAGTACATTCATGTTTGAGTGGGATTTTCGTTCATTTTTAGGCTGGCACCACTTACGTGTTAGTAACCATTTGAAAGAGCATATAATTTTATACAATATATGAAATTTTAAGAAAATCCTATAGAATAGCGCGCAAGATTTTTACAATTAAACAGACAGTTGTTGAAAGCTCACATGTAATAGGCTTATAATATGAGAGGTGCGAAGTACAGTCGTGTTTGAGTGGGATTTTCGTTCATTTTACGGCTGGCACCACTTACGTGTTAGTAACCATTTGAAAGAGCATATAATTTTATACAATATATGAAATTTTAAGAAAATCCTATAGAATAGCGCGCAAGATTTTTACAATTAAACAGACAGTTGTTGAAAGCTCATATGTAATAGGCTTATAATATGAGAGGTGCGAAGTACAGTCATGTTTGAGTGGGATTTTCGTTTATTTTTAGGCTGGCACCACTTACATGTTAGTAACCATTTGAAAGAGCATATAATTTTATACTATATATGAATGTTTAAGAAAATCGTATAGAATAGGGGGCGCAAAATCTACAAAAATTAAATGCAGGAAGGTCCTCGCAACTCATATACTGTATAATTATTAACTATGGTATATCAGATGCACGTAATGCAGTCCAATTTGAGTGGGATTTTCGTTCATTTTAAGGCTTGCACCACATACTTGTAAGTAACCATGTAAAATAGCATATAATTTTGTACAAGATGTGAACGCTCAAAAAAATTGTATACAATAGAGTGGAAGTTATGGATGGTTTAAAGGGGCAATTTTTGACAGCGCACATATATCATTGACTTTGTGTATATCAGAATTAATTAGGATGAGACGGGCAAAAATAGTCAAATTTTGAGACGGATTCTCACTAGTTTATAGGCTTGCACCGCTTACCTTTAAGTAACGATTTGGAAGAGCATATACTTGCATACACTAAATGAAATTTTAAGAAAATCCTATAGAATAGCGGGGTTGGAATTTAATTATTTAAAAACAATTCTTGACAGTTTTTTTTAGTACAGGCTGTTTTGGCACCTGTGGTTATTGTTAGTAAAATGTCTTTTTGGACAGCTTTGATGTGCGTTTATTGTTTTTTATGCAATAAAACATAAAGGTATTAATTAGTTAATACGAACTATATGATTTATTTCTTTCTAATTCATTTGGAAGAGAAGAAATGGCTATATTTTTCATTTTTACTTCGGAGTGATTGAAATGAGTGAGTTCACACAATATCGAATATCATGTTGAATGTCAGGTTGAATCTGATGCGTAATTCACAGTGGTGACCTCTAAGATATCTCATGTGGCAATTACTGGGTGCAAATACTCGCATAGTTCAGAAGCAACATAACCAACATGTGTCCATCCAGTTCCATAGTCTACATCAATTGCACTTGGGTCCATTGGATTCAATTGCTTTGGCCATATTCTTACATTCACTGGTTTATCTTGTCCATGAAGAGCAAGGTATGCCTGTTCCAAATGATGTCGGTAGTTCTTTGCATGAGCAGCACAAACTTACGTTTCGGACTAAAGCATGGACTTGCTACTCGACCAAAGGAATCTGACATAATTGCTTCAGCTGAATCCATTTGGGAACAATTAAAGCGAAAAAATCTTCTCCCTGATTCGTTCATCAAACAACAAAAAGTTAAGAATTCTATTAAAGCTATGGCTTGCAATTTCCTTGATTTTGATAATAGAAGACTAGCTGCTGATAGCAAAAACATTAAAATACTCAAAGATCTCCGTCAACGTTTTGTTATTCTAAAACCTGACAAAGGAAATGGAATTGTCCTGCTCAAATTAACCGACTATGTAGATAGTATCTCTGCTATGTTCGCTGACACCACCAAATTTAAGCTTGTTAATGATTTTAATAACTCGGACATTTGTTTAACCCAATTGAACACACTCCAGCAGTACCTGAGAACCATCCACAACCGAGATGAGATTGATGACACCACCTATAAGGATATTAGACCACAATCCACCAGGCCAGCCCGTGCTCATGGTTTACCTAAAATGCACAAACATTTCGACCATTTACTGTCTTTCCGCCCCATTACTGCTGACACAACTGGAACTGCTTATGAATTTGTGGCTAAATACTTATCTAAGCTTCTTTATCCACTCACACTTAACGAACACAAATTGAAAGATAGTTTTGACGCAGTTAACTGCATGCATAATATCTCTCCTACCCTTTTCTCTGAAGGCTACAGATTTGTCTCGTTTGACGTTACTTCTCTTTTTACTAACATTCCTTTCCATAAAACTGTCAACATAATTCCCTAATCGCATTTACAATGACGGACTAATTAAAACTAATTTTAAGAAGAGAACTCTCAAGAAACTACTAATCGACTCTTGTACTAAAACTCCCTTTTCCTTCAATGGTCTACTTTACCAACAGATTGATGGTGTGTCAATGGGAAGTCCACTTGGACCCACTTTAGCTGATATTTAATGACTGAACTTGAAAACATAGTTATACAACCACTTTTAGCCTCCGGGACTTTAAAATTCTACGCCCGCTACGTTGATGACACACTTGTTCTCGCTAAACCGTCAGACATTCCTTTGATCTTACTCAAACTTAATTCTTTTGACCCTCAAATACAATTTACTCATGAAATATTTACTAATAATAATGACGTACATTTTCTGGACATTAAAATCACGCCTACTGGCACTGCTGTCTACCGCAAATCCACTCACACCGGACAATATGTCCATCTGTCTAGCTTTACACCTTGGTGTAGGAAAATTGCTTGGCTACGTGCCCTTGTATATTGTGCTTATAAAATCTGTAGTAACGATGAACTATTACACAATGAGCTCTCTAATATTACTAAATTTGCTTCTTGGAACGGGTTTTCCAAACAACTTACCAATAAACTATTAGAATCATTTACCCCTAAATTACCTAATAACCTTTCCAATGACTATGTTGTTACTGATCCTCCTACTAATCCACCCACCATCTGGATTCATCTACCTTTCATTGGTAAAAGAGGCAGCACTCTTATTTACCACTGCACTAAGAAAATTAACCGTTTGCTCAAGCTACCTGCTAAATTCGTCACCCTATGGAATACCACTAATGCAAATGCCCTCTTGAGTACTAAAGATCCTACGACAAAACAACACCAAAGTTCTATTGTCTACAAATTCACTTGTCCCGGCTGCTCACATTCTTATGTTGGCAAAACAGATAGATGCCTTATCACTAGATTAAAGGAACATTCTGATTCGAAAGACTCTGAGATTTTTAGACATATCAATTCGTGTGAACACTTTTATAATTTAAATCCAGTATTAGTTTTACCTTTTAACAACCTAGAACTACTGCCTCAAATTGTTCTTAACAATACTGTAATTATTGATAAATCTATGAACTGGTCGCTTCTACTATATAAAGAAGCTTTACATATACACAGATAGCAACCTGAATTAAACCACGGGACTAAAGCATCAAAAGAACTTGTTATCTTTAATTAGAAGTTGTTGACAGATTAGATCATCTTATAACACACCTGTACTTATAACTTGTAAAATGTTAGTAGCTTTCATAATTCCTGATGATGACTCAACAGTAGTCGAAACATTGAATTAAAAATATAAATTTCTTCGGAGTTGCCATTGTTTTGTATTTTATTAGAATACTCAGTGGTAATCGAAAATAAAGATTACAATCTTGGCCATTAACCGTGGGACGATGATAAATTCTTGTGCATTTTCAAGGCCTCCCCCTTTCCCCCCATTCAATGTTGATGTTTTGTCTATATTTATGCAGCATGGGTGATCATCCTCGTCACTTTCATCCTCATCACTTAACTGGTCACCACTTTCTGCCCTATCACCTTCATTACCATATCCATCTTGACCAGGTTCAAGACCAGCCAACCACTCAAGTAGATCTCTTTCTACAAAGTCATAACAAGAAAATTTTTATTTTATTATTTTATACATACACTGTAATCTTTAAAATTAGCAATCTAATGCAAAAGTGTCACTATTTACAGTAATATTAGAACAACACACAAATATGGCAATATTTTACAGATGAAAATTGAAAAATATCTAACTACTGTATGCACATATATATAAAAATATATCCACAACTAGATACAAACAGGGATCATACTTCAGCAAAAATTTATTAAGCAATTTGTTTTTCTCAAAACAAGTACATAATGTATCACAGTGATACAGTACATAGACACATACACAATAGGGTCAAACTAGAGGCAATAAACACAAATATTACCCCATAATTTTGTTCAGTGTATTTATGAAATTACAGTACTCGAATAAAAACAACAAAGCGGAAATTTGACTAAATAACAACATAACTGTAATGCATTGTAGCATACCAACCTTAAATACTGCGCTTGTTTTCATGTTGACATAGAATAAAGATCCATATAGAAGGGCCACTTACGTCGGAAGCTTTGAAGTTTCTATCCTCACGCATGTTGATAGATAGATAGATAGTTTAATTAAAAAGTTTACATTGCAGCTCATAAAAGCTGAATTGTGTAATCTATTTACAAGCTATTATAACACGAATTTAAAATTACATTAGATGCTAAGTTTAGATATAAGACAGTTCGAGAAAATTTTTAACTACAAAGGTCAAATTGTATTAAGACTTGCACATCGAAGGAATAAATGTCCACTTAAAGAATGAGTACCATGGTAATGCTTTGCGCGCTTAGCTAGCCCATAGCAGCCATTTTTGGGGCACCCGAAAATGGCGTCATATTAGTTTGTTGAGTGTAGTGATATGTCTGCTTCTACTAGCAAGTCTGGCGCATCACCGCCTAAGCGCGGTAGGCCAAAAAACGAAGAATGAATAACGAGAATTAAGTTGAAGAAAGACGTATTTCAATGTTGGTTAGCTAGAAAAAATTCACTGGGATTTTCCACCAAGACTCACAGCGAATTTGCAATGTACTTGTTGCTGAATTTCACGGATGATGAATATGGAAGCAATTTGTATTCTCCTGGTGTTGGTAAGTGAAAATTGAACGTATTTTTACGTGCATATTTTATTGTTTATGTACTTATGTGTTGCCTTGCAATTCCTTATTTTATAATGTAGTAAATTAGTCTGCTTTCATTTGTATAGAACAAGAATTGTCTGTATTGCCAATGCACTCAAGACCACGTAAAACCAGCCTAACAAAAAGTGCTCAAGAACTTGTTGTTTCACCAATTTACCCCGGTGAAAATAATGCTTTGACATCTGGTTGTCAGGACTTAAATATGAGCAGAATGGAGAGTGTTTTAACCTTCAACCCTGAATTTGCACAGCACACCGGAGATCCATCTTCTGATGATTCCTCGAGCTCAGAGTCTGACCTTGGGTCTGACAATGACAGGTACTAAATTTATACGTCGATCTGTGCCATTATGCCACTGTTTACAAGTTTAATATTCACGTAAAAGTGTATTACAGTGTCATGTACGTATATGTATTACTGTGGCATTTTATGTAATGTAGTTGTCATATTATTTGCATGTAGGCAATGTAGACAAACACAAGGTCATGTCAAGTTGAAGTGTTACATTTTTAATTGTCAATTGTATGCAGAACAGGTAAAAGCTATGTCCACACAGGGCTGACTTGGGTGAAAATTTCTACAATTTATATATACTTATGTGAATTCAAGTCACAGCTCTAGGGAAGATGACCACAGCAGTGTCCAACTCTGGTCCAGTGACGAGGTTGAAAGGTATGTTAAAGCCAATATACTTCTTTATTTTGTAATGTATTGTTTAAAGGTGAAGGAAGTGTACATACATGCAGTCATACCTGTATTCATGATTTCTAAACACTTCGGTGTAATACTCTATTGCCAATTGGTGCTAAAGCTCATATATCATTGTTTGCATTATAGTTTAGATGATGACATTGATGAACAAACATTGAGTGCCTCTGAGTTTGAAGAAGAATTAGAAATGCCAGATCCACTTGATGTAAATATCACAGACAAACATATAGATCCAATGGACATCAATACTGTCAATACCACACAAGGAGAGGAGGACATGGATATCAGAAGATGTTGAAAGTCCTGAGCATAAAGATGAATCATGTCAAGAAAGAAATACAACTCACCTACCCGTCCCTCTTCAAACGATTTTCCGCAAGTGAGCCCGACCTGAATGCAGGTTTAAAATAGCACCACCTTAAAGTTTAAAGCCTGGGGATTCTTCTGAACTATGTCGTTCTTGAACTTTTTGAGCAGACGACTTTGTATTTGAAAAGTTAATTTTGAAAAGCAAGATACGACTCAATTTAAAGCAAAATGTCTGCAACGACAGGTATGTGCATAAACTATATGTTTTAAGGGGGTTTTTTATATATAATTTGTTTTGTTTAACGATCGAGCTCACTTGCGGAAATTCGTTTGAATTTAGATAATTTTGCAAGTTCGCAACAATGGCGTGCGTGGACATATGCTCGTGGGACTGTCAAAATCGGGAAGAAGAAAATTTGATTGCCCTGCTTAAAAACGATGAAAAACTTTAGTGTTGGAAAGGTAATAATAAAATATGTGATTGTTTATTTAATAAAATCATTGAAACAACCTGCAGTTTGGAGGAGAACCAGGAGGAAAGGGTGAAAACAAGCCTGACACTATTGATATAATTATCACTGCGCATATTAAAAACCTTAAATGAAAGGTAGTCAATATGCTTGCAAAACAAAACATCCAAAGGGTAGTTGTACAGTTATTTTACAGCTCTATAAAGAGCACAAGCAGGCATCTGTTGTCTGTTGGCGATGATCCGAGTCATGAGTGTCTGTGACTTGGAATTACTGAGCAGGTATTGCATGATATACTGAGTGTAATAACAACAACAGCATGGTGTTGGTAAGACCCCCGTTGTATTTTAACCAATAAGTTGGTAACCGAGATAAGTGAAACAAGGGAGCGGATGGGAAAATCATGGGTTGACAACCTAACTTGGCTATGTGTTTTACTAATGTGCTGAAAACCCAACTGTAAACCGAACTGTACGGGATAAATTGGAAATTTTAATTAGTTCAACTGATGACTAATCTATTATTTTTTCATTTTTATAGTGTACATTACCAACTTAAAGTACACTATGAATAAGGAGTGTCAATGCATTCAACCTATACGGCTTTCTTAAATGAGACAGTATGTAGACAATAGACCAAAAATGAACAAGCAGTCCAGCTTGATATATAGCTCAGGAGATTTTGTTGTCGAAACTGTATCTTTGATTTGATAAACTTGTGTTACAGTAAATAATATGTTTCTTGAAAAATAATCGATTTCTTCCTCAAAATGAGTAATGACATCATCAGTGACAATAGTATGACATCACCAGTGACGTAATTGAGATGTCATCGGATTTGTAGTGTTGTCACAGAAACGTCTATGTAACAAGTGTTTAGGATTGGTAGGGTGTATAATAATGAAACATCAAAATATTTCAATAAGTTAATTTGAAGTAAATTTTGAGCAAAGATATGCAAAATTTTCCAATTAGAATATATGTAAAAATGACGTCACATGGTTACCATAGTTACCATGGTAACTAAATGGTGTTGTCTGTGGTATTGTTGAGCATGTAATGCTATCCAACACACACTTAGTTTTTAAAAATTGATGTTTTGTGATGAAAAAATGTGTATTTAAGTGCATGTTGTTCATAGCTATGACGTCGTGATGATTTCATTATGACGTCATCATATTTCCATGGTAACACAGTTTTGTTACATTTTATCAACTAGTATTGCTTATTTGACATATAACATGTCATACAACACTTTTGTAATCGTTTTTAAGTAATAAATGATCTAATTTCAGTTTTTGTGTTTTTCTTTGTCATTCAATGACGTCATACGGTTTCCATGGCAACGATAAGTGTCCAACTGTTACACTGTGTTGTTGCTCTGTATGTCACGAATGCAGTCTGAAAATATTGTGGTGATTGGATGAAATCTCTAGAAGTTATGACCTTATATGTTAAAAAATCAGCATAAAACCAAGCATTTTGGTGCCACATTTCACACCCAGCTGTAATACATCTATACAGTGTCGCTCTTCCAAAAATTGGACTAAAATTCCGATATTCAAATTGCCGTAACTTTTGATTCCCTTGACCGATTGTGATGAAACAAACACCATTATGTTTTAAATAACGAGCTCTATCAAACTAACCTACTTGTGGAGCCCCCCTGTAAATTTGAAATTTTGGCCGTTATCCCTACTGATAGGAGTGAAAATAGTTTTGAAATATTTATTGAAATAAAATAAAGAATTCGGCACTTTTAAAGGGAAACATTTCGTGCACATTTAACTACTGGTTTTGTTGAATTTTGTATTATAAAACAACAACAATTAGTTAAATCAACAGCACTAAAACAGGTCAATCTTAATTCTCAAACGATGTTGGAGTGTTGGTAATGTTGGTGTGAATCTATATTTTCAGATTTATATTAAAGTACAGCAGAAAATTACAGCAGAATAAAATGAACTATGCCAAAGGCCCTGATCAACAAACAGAAAAAACCCCAGAAGTATCAAAAGCGTGAGGTGGGTATTCACATTTTTGTGTACACTTAATAGTTTAAAATATTATGAACAATGTACATGTACAAGTACAACTGCTTTTAAGTTCTTGGTTATATTTTATCCTAAATTTAAAAAAAATTCAACCATACAATTTTTTCAGATTCTCTAAGTAATATCCTTTATTTGTTAGTATATAGGGTATAGTCTTCATGTTGTTTTAACCTGAATTTCTATTTAACCATTATAGGTTGCATTCACCCCAATCTAAAATATCTGAAAAAAGTTAAAAACTCATTTACTGGTTTGGTAAATGACAGGGTCACAATGTGGTCACACTTGGTTGGTTACCAGTCAACGAAGGATCCATTACAGTATTGCAAACTTTACATTAACAGGAAATAGCCATAAGATATAAACTTCCAGTGCAATGCTTGAAATATATTACTTTTAAGAACTATCTTTTACAGAATTAGTAATTCTGCAAATATAATTATCTTCATTTTATCTGATGATGAACAATGTTAATAATGGACATTCCATATTAAAAATTTATTGTTTAGAATTTATTACATATATTGTGTAGTGCAAACAATTTCAGTCATGAATAGGAAAGGGTTTTGTGTGGTAGGATCCATATGAAGCAAACTGAAAAGTTACCCACAAATTACCATTGCTTGCAACTGAAGCCTTGTTTCCATTTGGTCGTAACTGTTGTGACCAAGTCGACAATGTGAAATAGTCTGGATCTAATTGTCTTCTATGTGCAAATCAGTCTTTACTTATTGCAGAGATATAACGACACTCTATTACATGGTCACCTTGAAATGTCCATGACAGTTACGACTAAATGGAACCAGGCTTAAGGATGAACAGTCGCAGATAAATTTAAACATTGTCTATTCTCATGACAAAGTTAATGTTTTTACTGAGAAAGTTTAATGTTTGTGATGATCATTTGATGGTTTCAATTAACTCAGCCAACCAGCTTGGAGCTGGTTAAACGTGATTGGCTGAACAGATTAAAACCTGTCAAGTGCTATTGACAAACATTGAAGATTCTCACGCAAATAGACAATGTTTTATCTGCGACCATTCATCCTTAATTAGTTGCAAGCGACAGTAATGGTAACTGCAAACAATTTCATTTTCAATTTAATATCAATTTTTTCATGCCTGAACAAAATTCAAAATGTGCCTGCAAAAACGGATTTTGTGACCTAAATAGTGTTTTAAAAACACATGTTCAGTATTTTAAAATGTTCATGCAAAAATTCAAAAGGTGGCTGCCAGTGGCGCTCACACAATTTAATGCCTGTTAGTGGTTACCGAAAAATCAAACGCACAACCTTTGCTTTACCAACTGAGCTACAAGGTCAATTCTGTTTAAATAAGTGATACAGTGAATTTTGCCAAGTTTATACTAAACATGTCTATACAATAGTTTTGTTTGTGGAAAACACCACATAAATTTATTACTGCAGTAATACATTTACGTGGTGTTTCCACAAACAAAATTATTATATGTTTTATACAAAGAACTTATGTCTATACAAGTTCTATACTATAGATGTCTATTTGTATGTCATGTCTATACTAAACTGGTAGATAGCCACTCTCTTTTGTTCCTCAACCAATCACTTTTTGTGACTTAGTGATCTCAAGTAAGCACATTTTCCCATTAACTGGAGACAATTGTTCCCATTTTGTCCCAGGGTATGCCTGAGAAGGGGGGTTGGGTTTTCAAATAACTGGTATATTACATCTTAATAAGACTTGTGATTGGTCTTTTATATATCAATATTTAGAAATTATCCTTCAATATTATTATTATATATATTATGAACTGGTCAAAATTTAAAAGCCAAATTTCAAAACAAAAGCTTTTAAAAACAGAGACATTTTTAGAGACAAAGATAGACTTTTCAAAATTTGAAACAAAATGAAAAAGCTCGTCACAATGACATTTTTACATTTGGTTTTGTATTTATTCCTCGTAATAACTATTGTTTCCTCGGCGCCACACCGGAAAATAAGGAATAAAATTGGATGCGCTGTTTGTTGTGGGACAAAAACAAGCAAAAAATTTTCTATTGTAGCGAATTTCCTACAAGATATGAGAGCTTGTTTTGGACAAGACTTTAAAGAGACAGGAGTGGTGTGTGCTTCTTATTCAAGAGCATTAAGTAGGCACAAGAAGACAGGGAAAACGTATGAACATGTAAGTACATTACTTCAATTTATACTTCAACAAATGTCAACATACTTTTACCATATTTTGGTAAACCTTTAAAATAACTATATTCTACTGTACTGTAATACTGCATGTTTTTTATTTTACCTTTTTCTACCACAGAATAACAAAGTTTTAAAATTTAATGTTCAGAATGTTGTTTCACCTCTGCAACAACTTGTGTAACCCAACATTAATTAAGCAGCAATGAATATTTCAGTGCACCTTAATGCACATAATTATATTATTATACACTTACCTGTTTAATACTAGGTAATAGAGCTTAGAAGTGCTTACGTCACGCCAGCACCAAACAATGAACTGCAATGCAATGTGGGACACACGTAGGAAAAATAATAACCTCATGTTTGTTTCAAAACTATGTGACGTAAGCACTTATAAGGTTTATTAGCAACAGACTTTATGATATAGTACTATGATAAGGACTTTATGATATAGTACTATGACATGTACATTTTCTGTAGTGTATGGAATAGCTACGGAATACTAAAGCCGCCCCACAAAACATTGCCCACCTCCTCCACAAAGATCACCACCATGTGATGTCGAGTCACCAACAACACCAGTTTGGACAACTGAAACTACAGAGTTTGGCCCCATTCAAAGAGGACCGTTTGGCCAAGTTCTTCTACCACCAGGAATATTTGAGGAAATACTAGAAAACAAAGAGAATTTAGTTAACAGTATGTGAATATTGATAAAATAACCTGCATTTATTTTGATTAATGAGAATTGGATAGACTACATACCAAATGTAAATCCTCTATTAAGCCCCCACTGGGCACTATTTTTTGGGAGGAGGCTTTAATGAAATGGGAGACTTTAATAGTTTAATATTGATTTAGATAGAACAAAATCTAGTCAAATAATTTGTTCTTGTACTAACACAAACTTCTCAGACAGAAGAGCTTACTTTAGAGGGGGCTTATTAGAGGATTGATTGTATAAACTTTACCTCAATGTTTATAGCTATCCTTTTCTCCAATTTCACAATGACCAATACATTTGTTTGGAATTAGACAAATCATAGACAATCAAAGGAATTCCTTTGATTGTCTATGGACAAATGAAGCAAGTTACTTATAACAACTTGTGTAATTTATTCCTTCTTGTTCTGTAGGCGGGAGTCTTAAGGAAGAGCTAAATAAAGTTAAAGCACATATGTACAAAGAGTTTGTAAAAAATTGGAAGAACCCAATTTATGAAAACCAATTTAGAAGATTTTGTCAAGCAACTGGAGCCCAAACCTTGTTTGACGATATCCTCTCTTCAGTAACCTATCCTCGTCATTCAGAAAACCGACTAAAATTGAATGAAAAAAGAGTGGTAGGAATTATTTACAACCTAGTTTACTGCCTTAGTCAATGGTGCAATACCATGCAAGTGGATCAAGCCCTTTATCTACAAACAAGCCATGCAAACCAGGAGGCGATTCTGACCGAACATCAATTAGGAAACACTTGTTCGAGAAGATTAATGAATAACATTAGAAAATCACTCAGTTCCAACCACAGAGATGATCTTCAACAATTTTTTGCAGATGCAATAAAAAATGAGTGGCTGTTGGTTCTTGTAACTGATGATTATACAACTATTCATACCATTCGACGGCCAACACAAACAAATTCTCCCAAGCCAACAATATGTGCACAATCATTGTGAAAGCATTTAAAGAGATACCTGCTATCAGACGCCCAAATAACCTAACACTATTACATGATCCAAACGGAATTAACATAGAAGCATTATTGGCAACAATCACATCTCCAGTCCAAATGTCTATGCTAGGCAATAGTTGGACAGACTCAGGGATCACCAATATTGTGAAGGCCACTCGGTTCATGACATGCGGAAGATGGATAACGTCCACTTGGTTAATTTTGTTCGAGCTGACCCTAAAAGGAAAAAATGCATTTGAAACAGCATATGATATAGCTATGGCAACTGACTTGAAATCCTATGCAAAGAAGTTTGTTGTTATCCAACCTGGTGATTGGCCATGTCAATTTTACTGCAGGCAGGTGGTGTACCAGCAAACCTATAATGTGCAAAAGAAGAAAACCTTCAAAACAGCAGCAAGAAAGGCAAACCCTCTCTCTGCAAAACCTATTCCATCAATCAACATACCTGATCATGAATACTGCTTCAATATCCCACACTCCCCAACTGTTGCTGAACAACAAACCACATCTCTTTTGCAACCAAATTCTCCATTTAGTTCTTTTGCTCCAATGATGGGTCCCCTGCACATCTCCCTCGATAGTAAGGAACATGTGTTTTTGACATTCTGGCCATTCTTTCAGCGATGCCACGAGGATCTGTTTCCAAATTGCAAACTACCTGAAAAACCAAGACCTTGGCGTATTAATTTACTTCTGGAACTTGTTTATGGAGGATGGCTTTTAGTCTGTTCAACAACTTTAAAAACATTTTCCAAGTCAAAAGATCTTCAATATGGCACTCTGCTCAATCTCCTGGACAATTACATACCACTGGTTTTGTCCATATACTCTGTCACATTCAAATCAAACAATTTTAACGAATACTTTAATGCCATGACGTATTTGGGTTATGTTTGTGTGTTGAAACGCCGCCAAAACAACCAAACTGTCCATAATTGTATGGATGATCAATCATTGGGGAAGGCATTTTCCTAATGTAATGAAACAATGGCAAATCATTCGTTCCCAAACATTGGATTCAGATACAGCAGAAACCCTTTCCAGCAAAGTCAAAGCCATTTTCCAATCTAAAGAAAAACAGAAAAACTTCCGTTCTTCCTTTACTCCTCCGATGAAGTTTTCCTTCTTAACAAAACAACTCCAATTCCTTAACCTCTGTGTTTGAATCCATTGTTCACCACCCAATGAACACTCAATTTGTTGAGAAATTAAACAAGAAAAAGAAGGGAACAGAAGTGAAAATGCCTCAAATATTTGGAGAAAGGAAATTAAGTGATTGTGTGCTACCCCCTTGAATACCATGGTAGACATCAGCCAAATGAAGATTGCAAGTGTGATATGCCATCATGTACCACATCCAAAGAAGAAACTTGGAAGATGTTTCCTGGTTGTTGGCATTCCTTCCACGAGTCATGCATTAAGGATGACAGTTGCCCTCTTTGTTCCAAGACGCTCTCTGAGAAAAGCAAAGGAATTAGGTAAGAAGTGCAAAGATGCAATCCTGTTCCCACATCAGAAAGCAGACCAAACCCCAGATAATTGTAATGGAAATCAAGATGATGATGAAGACATCCAGTTAGGAACACATGGTGAAATCATTGCTGATGTTACTTCATTAAATAACAAGATTTCCAATTTGTGCCCTACTCTTCCAAAGAACGACAATCGATCCCTGCCACCACAACCACCACCACCCAAGATATCAAAACCACAAAACCCAGTTACACCACCATCACAAGTTACACTACCATCGAAAGCACCTTCAGCTTCATATGGGAGAGACCCACTGTTTCCAGCTACACCACCATTGCGAGAGTCAACACACAACAACACAGGTCAACACCACATCAGCAAAACCTTGTCAACCACAACAACGTATATTCAGAATTGAACACCCTGGTATTATAGAATGGCTACTTCCTCAAAGCATTTCCCAATCCAATCTTTCCTACAACACATCTGGAAGTAATGCATGCACAATAATATTAGTCTTGGGTGCACTAAATCTATCAAGGAAGAGTTACTTTCCAACATCTGTTCAAGAAATAAATGAAGCTGCTGCCTACTTCAAGCAAATAATAATAAAAGGAAACAGTTTATATCAGACTCTCAACATCGAACCATCTACACCAAACTTGCATGTGGTGGATGTCTTGACCAAACTACCAGCATTAACCATGACCATTAAAGAGAACACTGGCTTTTTCATGGAAGATGATATGGTGCAAAAGCTCAAAAGCATTCAGCAAGAAAATCCTGTTATGGTCGGTGTTCTGATTATTACACCTGACAAATCAATGGTCATTTATATGGATCAAAAGAAAATTAGTCTTCCATACACCCTTTTACATCATATCTTTAATATTTTTTTATGAAATATAATGAAATATGAACAGCTAATCGAACAGCTAACGATCAGAAATAGGAAGCAACATATCGCACAGGCCAATATATATGTATGTTTACAGGCGAAAAAAAAGTGGCACATTTTCCCCAGCATATCCACTAACTTTTCCATGAAGGTTGACTAATAAGGATAGTTTTAAGCTATATTTTGGAGAGAGGCAATGGGAAAAATTTAAAGATATTTTTATTTATATGCCATATCACCACAGAATTTCACAAAGCAAGCATGCCTATATTCAGGATTGCTGTTAGACTCTTAAAACTGAACAAATCAATACGGCACTTCCTATCTCGTAACAACCAATACTTGGACATTTTCAAAAGCATTTTTGCAGCAATTTTTACTTTATAACAAACCAATACAGGAGCAATTTCATAAGCATGTGACAACATGACATTTTCACTTCACAAGTGGATTTGTCAATTACAACATCTAGCACATTTTCCCCATGAATAGCTCAGGTTTTAATAAAACAAAGTACGATTTAACTTTCATAAAATATATTTTCTAACTAAAGGCAACGGCCAGTTTTTACGAAATTGCAAGAGGAATATGTGTCATTTTCATCAAAATATGTATTTTAAGACACTTATTATTCCAGATGAGGAAGGACAAACAAATTATTGAACATACCTGTGGAAACAACAACAACAACTCAGCTTCTATCAAGAGTAAAATATGAACACTTCCTTGTTTCCATACTGCTGTACCCTGCTTCTGAAACTCTGACAATGAGTTTGCATGTTTACATGCGATTAAGTCGTTATATCGTTGCGTACAAGCACTACAACTTTCAAGAAACACTTTATTTTCCATGAACAAACCAGTAAAAGAGGACAAAAAATCCTCTCACAATGCATATTTTCAGCGTTCGAAGAATCAAAATGTTTGTTAAAGAAATGCGCCCGCAATATTTAGACAGCAACAACAGAATGCCCAGCTGTTTGGCCGCAATATGTATTTTGTAAGGCAGAGAAGAGTCTGGGATCTAGTTTAATTCAATTGTCAAATATAAATACCCAATTGTTTGCTCAACCAAATCTACATGTTGGATGTGTGGAAGATGATGATCTCAAGTCTTTATGCTATGAATCCTTAAAGGATATATTCTCTGGGCTTGTGAAGAAAATTGTCCAAAGTTCTAAAGTATGGAATATTACTAGAAATACATGTATTCAGTAACCCCTCACTTATATTTTCCAAGCATTGATTTAACATGAAGTATTCATAATTGGCCAACACTGAATGCAGGCTCGTGTTGTGGTGTCATGTATTGCCACAATGGATCCGAGGGCATTACATAATGGTTGTGTTACAGTGTGGTTTCCACAAAAAAGAAAAAGTAGCAAACCAGACCATCCTTAAAGATGGCTAGCATGCAGGGCCCGAGCCAACCTCATTCCCAGGATCTCTCCTTCTGTCAACTGGGAGAGACCCTGGCTGCAGCTGGTCACATGCCTCCCAGATTCTGGGAGGTAAATTTAATTGTAACTGTGAGAGGGGTGGGAAAGGAGCGTGTTTGTAGCATTTTAAAATTGCAACTTTGGGTGATGAAATTTACTGTAAATTTGCAACAAGAAATCGTAAAGAGAACTCTTAAATTAATATTTATATTGTGACGCTCTACTCTATAATCTGGTGTCGAGTTACAATTCAAGCAAGTTGGATCAGATTTCAATATTCAACTTATAGACTTGCCAAAGAAAGCACGCTTGCCGCTTGTGCAGCGTGGCAATATTAAACCTACAAGAAAATATAGATCTCTAGACCGAACAGTGTGGTTGTTACTCGGACCAAAAGAATTTATTTATTGATGAGATGTGGAATTGCAACGAAATAGCGAGATCTTTTGATTTCCGAAATATCGCCAACTGTATCCAGATTGTTGATCTATATAAAGGCCTTATCAAAAAAAAATTAAAGCCCGTCAAAGCACCATAAAATTGGCCCTTGGCATTGCTGAAACCAACGATCATGGTATATGTCAAAGTATAGCTGTCTGTTGAAAATCTATGGTATAAAAATCATACACCAAAGATAAGTCAAACGACAAATTATATATATATGTCACTATATTATACATGTCTTTCAATTAGCACTGTTTATTTTGTAAACAGCTTTCGTTTTGACATGAATAAGCTTTGATTTTTTGCTGTATATGCATTCTTAATAATACAAGTGAGATTTAAATTTTTGCTTTGACTTCTTTGTGAAATAGAATACCACCGTTATTTTTTAATGGACAGCTTGCATCGTGTATATCATATCCAGGATTGCTTGTGTGTAAACGCATTTTAATATTCAGTATATGACACTATCAAATAAATATAAGTAGTAAATGATTAATGAATTAGAGATAAACAGGTGATTCACAATGAAAACTTTAAAAATGTTAGTAAAAGTAGGCTAGAAAACTCGAAAATTTATGTTTATTCGTATGATGCCAATGACGGTCTGCATGTGCGCATCTGACACTGTAAATTTGTGATATAGATTATAGTATGTTAACACAATATAATGATTAATAGAGACCAAAAAAAGGCTAAAGTCTTACTATAATTACCGAATACAAATTATGTACTAAATCCAGATAAACCAATGACTGAAATTTCCTCTATACTTATAGACATTTCTCTGTTCGGCCATTATCAAATGTTTACATTTGCTAATATTGGGTCAGTCCTAGACATACTGTTTCTTTTAAAAAATTTTATCTTATAAACAAGACGTGTAGTAACAAGTGAATCGGTACAAAGCGTATCAACGTTTACAAGAAAGGACGAATGTAATGGCGTATTTTAAAAACATTACAATATTAAAAGTTTGTTATAACCGCGCTCGATTGTGAAGAGAGCATGCATTGAATAACAACACGAGAGAGCACGTACTACGAGTAACGATTTGCTTTGTTTCTTGACTTGACTGTAAGTAAGAATGTTCTTGTAAATTCAAAGCAAAGAAAATAAACAAAAATTAGCAAGTATTTTGAACGTAATAATTCGCAAAATTTATGTTTTTAACGAATATTCCACTGGAAGCATGTTGATGTAATTTGATACTTTCCCCACACCCCCTCAGGCGCTAAATTTTTGACGAGGCACGTGACCAGCCGCAGCCAGGGTCTTTCCCAAAGAAAGATCCTGGGTACGAGATTGCGACGCGGTCTGAATTTCAGCTAAAAAATGAACGCTAGGCAATTTCATTACTGTAACTAGAAAATACATGCATGCAGAAACCCTCGCCTTGCTGACAAACAGACAAACCATTGTATTTTCCGAACATGAAGTATCTGAAGTAGTTGTCATGGTAACACGATAATTTTTTAAGAATATTCTTACAAATGAAAAATCGCCTAAAAAATATCACTTTTAATTACAAAATTATTAATTTGCCAACATATATATGTTAGGTATGTTATTATACGTAATATAAGCCTCAATTTAAGGTAAAATTCAACCACAAACGCTTCGCAAAACGTTTTAAAGTCACTAGTGTTCTTTATAAAACTAAACTGACTTTTAAAATGGCTTTATCGATAAACTTTGAGTTTGCAATAAAATGACTTCGAATTATCGCTTGCAAATAACTCTGCTTTCTTTTTTATTTAAAAAATTCAATATCATAAAAAAGGGAATCAATATTACTAAAGATACACTGAAATAATATGCTGTCTTGTTTAGTTGTTTCATATATGCAAAGGCCGTCGGGTTTTAAATTAAATCCATTATAAAATCAATATTTAAAACAAAGTTACCTTCATTAACGTTGGCTCATTTCTTTTAGCCGATTCTTTCGCTATTTCTTTCTTGAAATTTACAAAATCTTGCGAAAATGCGAGCGAAAATGAAATATATTTGTGATATTTGCAAGAAATTTTTCAATCATCAAATCAGGAAATGTTTGCTATTTAGCTGTCGTCATACAGTCGTTATAATGCAAACTTTAAATTGGACCAATCAGTTTTCGCTATTCATGACAGTCCGCCACATATTTTGAGATCAGTGAGGATGACCACCCACCGAACCTTCGTTGGTGAGCCACGCCCGCGATATTTGATGAACTTTAGACTCCGCTAATGCTTTCGTTTCCCCGGGTGTAAATAGCCGGGGGGAATTAGTACCCTCGCACGGCGCTTCGCGCCGTCGGCTCGGGGATAAATGTTTGACGATTTTCAACTAACATTACAAACTGCTAAGTTTGACTAAAGCGATGCAATGTTTGCGGTAATTTCGACTTTAAGTATCACCTTTTGGGTCGCAATAAGCTTGGCGTTGCTTGAAAGACGTGATAAGGCTTAGTTTAACGTTCTGCTGAGCATGACAAAGCCGTTGAGAATACCCCTGGGACCACAAATTAATCACAGTTTTTGTCTTGCATGACAGATTTCTTTCTTTCGCAAGCGCGTCGTTGAGCCGGCCGCGTCGTAGATCTTAAACTCTCTATTAACAACTTCGTCCTTTAGAATAACCGTTATGACGTATTTTATGAAAAATACATGCCAATAAAAGCTTAGTTTCATGATACTCATTTGTCTTGCTTTATTCACACTTCTTGTATTGTTTTGAACTCGAACGCTACATCTGCCTTCACTACTGCCTGTAAGTCCCAATTGTTATCTCCCAAAATCTGGGAGACACGTAACCAGCCTGGACCAGGGTCTTTCTCCAGCATGACGCGTAACGGAAAGAGCCTGGGTGCAAGGTTGATGATGATGCGTCACCCTGTGGTGCCTCGCGCCCCCTTGGGCCCCCTTGCGCCCCTTCAGAAAAGGTTGGGTACATTTATTACTACTTACCATGCTATAATAATATACATGAAAAGTTTACACGCTTCTATAACACCTGGCACTCACCTAAGCCATTTAAGTATCGTTTTCATTGCCTGTATGTTGGCAAACCTTTTCAGCCTCTGTTTTCTTTGTACTTCAATTGATCTACGCGTGCGCCACGGTTCGCGAAAAATGTATTTTTTCGATACATACATATACTGTGTTGTGAATTATTCTATAAGAATATCAATCCACCCGGGAGAAATTATACGTGTGTTCAGAAATTGAAAAAGCTAATATATTCACGAGTTGTTTCAAGCATTGCAGAAATGCCAAGCAACGACCGCTAGCAAATCAGTGTTAAAACTTCTAATGCATGAGTCAAATCCAAGCGGGCCCACCCCCCTCCCCAGGCAACAGCGGGACATTTTCCTGTAAAGCACATCCTGGGGTTTGGGCATTTGAACTCAAACCTTTTCCCGGGAGCGGGGCATTTGAAATTAAGGATTTGAAGGTTTTACGATCACCGATAATTTGGTAATAATATATTATAAAACAAAACAGTAGCAGTTTTAGAATATTTAATAAAATATAAACCAATCAAGTTCTTGTTACTCGCTGGGGCACTGTGCCCCAGACGAGTATAGGTTTCGGCACTCATGGTGAATGTCAGATTTCCGATTGTCGTTGATAGCCACAAAATAGAATATTAATGAGCTGCTTGACCTTTTCAAAATGGTGGGGCCTTTCGTGGAGTGGGCAAAATGTTTCAAACAATTCCGGGCCCCATTTCGAGAAACTTTTGGCCGAATTGTACCTGTTTTCTATGGATTTTGCTTTGTGTCTAACTCTGGACATTCATGCTAGTTTATTTAATGCGTTTGTCTTGGTGCACGACTCTGAAAATCCGAAATTTGGATCGTTGAATTCCCGTGCACGATCATAATATACTGAATCAGAATATTAATTAAAGAGCCAAAGACAATTTCAAGGTAAAAGGTTATTTATTAAAACTACGTTGTGCAGTGTAAATTATAACTACTTTATGGGAAGCATATTGGTGTCATATCAATATAAAATTTATTGAACAACAGTCCGTGAAAACTGTCTGTAGACTGTAGTGTACTGAGTGCGAAACATGATATTGTTTTTTTTAATGCCTTTTATTAATGGCGCAATAAGGATAAAAATACCACCGTTCGATTCAGCGTACGAGATTGTACTTACCGATGTCAAATGTATTACTAAACTTAAAACAGCAGTATTCTAGCAATTTATGGCCTTTGAAAATCAAGCGAAATTGTATTGTTGACATCAAATCACTAGTACGCTAAGCAGTACGTTTGTCCTTGACCTTGTATTTGTATTGCCTAATTAATGGCGCAATAAGAGTAAAAATACCACCGTTCGAAATTGTACTTAAAAAGCATTACAATTGTTTATTTCATATCTGAGAGGGAGAAAGCAAGTTTGCAAAATTAATCACGAAATATCAGATAGAGCTACAATTACTTGCGGAGTCCCTCAGGGTTCAAATCTAGGACCACTGCTTTTCTTACTTTACATCAATGACTTACCAAATTGCTTAAGGTCTACAAAAGCATCAATGTTTGCAGATAACACTAATATATTCTGTGACGGAAAATTAGCAACTGACATTCAACAAAAAATTAACTCAGACTTGAACAGTGTTCATAATTGGCTATTAGCTAACAAACTAACTTTACGTGCTGAGAAAACAGAATATATGATTGTTGGTTCGAGACAAAGGCTTAATCAAATAAATTCAGATCCTGACATATTAATAGGAGATCATATGATAAAGAGAGTTTCTAACAAAAAATTCCTAGGAGTGGTTCTTGACGAACAACTTAATTGGCATAACCATATAGATAAGCAATGTGCAAAAATTTCAAAAAACATTGCACTTTTGAGAAGAGCAAAAAGTTTTCTGACAGAAAATGCCCTTATTACAATTACTGCTCAACAGTTTGGCACAACGGAAATATCACCCACATTGACAAATTAAGTAAATTACAAAAAAGAGCAGCACGTGTTATCACTAACTCAGGGTATGACATAAGATCAACAGAGATCTTAAATAGATTGAATTGGGAGCCCATTGCAAATATCCTCGAACAACGTGAACAAACAATGACATTTAAGGCAATTAACAAAATGACACCAAAATATTTAACAGAAATGTTTACTATGTCCCAGAACGACAATTATGCATTGAGAAGTAACGAACGAAAACTTCACTTATCAAAACCAAACACTAACTTCCTTAAGAAAAGTTTTTCCTACCGCGCAGCAGTGTCATGGAATAAACTTCCAAACGAAATTCTCGAGGAACATGAGCATCTTTCATTGAATCAGTTCAAAAGGCTTATTAAAAGTTGCTAAGATAGCGAAATTTTCCCGAAATTTTATCGAATGTTTACTTGCATTGTAAGGTCGTTATGCATGTTATACTTCAATTTGAATTAATGTTAGTGTGTTATACTTTAGGTTTAGATTTAGTTTTATATCTTTTTAACAGTTTTAGACCACGGCCCTTTGAAAAACAGGCAACTGAAAGGTTACCGTGGATAAATATGTTTAAATAATAATAATAATAATAATAAAAAACTTACGGATAAGAAATTGTACCTACGGATGTCAAATGTATTACTAAGCAACTGACAACAGTATTCTAGCGATTTATGGCCTCTGAATTTGTCTTTGAAAGCCAAGCGTAATTGTATTATTTGTTGACAAATCGCTCAGATTTAATATAAAAGATGCAGTACGTTTGATCCTTGATAACTTTGGTATCATTGGTTTTCTTCTTTTCGGCCGTACACCAGTGAATTCGTATCACTTCTCTCTTCATTTTGATAATATTTTGAGCCCAAAAGCCCCAAGATATTTTATTTTGAACGCTTTAAACTGGCGGCCGACAGAAGAATGTAGCGTACTATAAAATATAACTTTACTTGTGGGCATAAACGCCGGAAGTTTCCCCTTAGCTCGGGGCCAGGCTTAATTTCCACACCAGACTTAATACACGCACGTAAAACTTTAAATTTGTAAAATAACCAAATAAATAAAGCAACAGAATTTACTGCTGCGCAAGTTTTAGTATGAATTTGTTAACTTATTTGTAAAATATTTAAAAATAGAAGGATTCAAAGTTTTACGTGTGTGTACGTGCGTACGAAAAACGCAACAGTGCCAGTGGAAATCAGCCTTTAGATCTTAACAGTATAATGTGCGTCAGTTGTGTAGCCCCAGCGAGTTAACGCTCCACAGAGCGTCTTGTTAATTTAAAAACGCATAAATTTGAACCATGCACGACGCAAATTTTAAAAACAAATGCGCTAGAGCATAACGACAGTAAAACTCGCTAGAGTATGATGCACAATACGTCTATAGTATTAAACAGAGGGCATTCGCTCGAAACGTCGAAGAAAATATTATCGAAGAAGAGACACCAGTGCTTATAGAATAGAATAGAATAGAATAGAATAGAATAGAAACTTTATTTCACGAGAGGAACGTATTAACCGTAAAAGTTATCTAACATACGGCCCTCGCACTATTTTGATATTTACAGGCATAAAAAGTATTAAGGATTACAACTATTTACATTTGAGAAAAAAATAATTTGTAATGAATATAATTACAATTTAGTAAATATTTACAATTTATACAAAATAGATTTTCGATATGGTTAGTAAGGGTTACGAAGTCTGTGAGAAATTATTGGTCGTTAATGCCTCCAAAACATGTGGTCCTGATAATATTCCAGGTCGCCTTTTGAAGGAATTTGCGCACCTTTTCGCTGAACCAGTTGCGAAAATCTTCAATATGTCACTGGAATCCGGGATTGTTCCAAATATATGGAAAGACTCACATATTACTCCCATTCCAAAAGTTAAACAACCAACTGACGAGGGTGACACAAGACCCATTTCACTAACGCCATGCCTTTCTAAAATTCTCGAAGATTTTGTCGTTAGATGGATGATCTCTGACGTTAGGAATAATATTGACGCACAACAGTTCGGTTCTTTAAAGGGTTCATCCACGACCTATTGCTTGCTCGACATGTTGCATTGTTGGCTTTCTCATTTAGATTCAACTGGTCATTTTCTTCGCATATGCTTTTGGGATTTTGCAAAGGCCTTCGATCGTATTGGCCATAACATTCTTATCCAAAAACTTGTTGATATTGGCGTTAGGCGATCGTTAATACCATGGATCGTAAACTTTCTATCAGGGCGAAGACAGCGGGTCAAACTTGCGGAAGCTGTTTCTTGTTGGCTTCCTGTCACAGCCGGTGTCCCCCAAGGTACGAAGTTGGGTCCGATCCTGTTCTTAATTATGGTCAATGATTTACAATGCGGTTCGGGGAGGTCTGGCAATTGGAAATTCGTTGATGATGTTACCATCTCTGAGGGATTATTAAGGAATGGGGAACCGTCTGTAATCCAGTCCGATTTAACTTCTATAGCTACATGGGCATCTAATAACCTGATGAAATTGAACGCAAAGAAATGCAAAGAGATGCAAATTTGTTTCTTTCGGAACAAACCTGAACTACCACACTTGTGTGTTGAAGACCAGATCTTAGAATGTGTATCGTCGCACAAAGGTTCTTGGATTGATTATCCAGGATGACCTTAAGTGGAACGAACATATTTCGATGATTGTTACCAAAGCATCCAAGCGACTGCATATCCTACGTGTCCTACGACGGGGAGGGATTCCACCGCACGACCTTATCACAATTTATTATGCATTGATTAGATCTACATTAGAATATTGTTGTACAGTATGGCATTGTGGTCTACCTATGTATCTGTCTGAACAAGTCGAGAAAATTTAAAAACGTGCACTGAGGATTATACTGCCAGGTCGATCCTACGGTGAAGCGCAAGAAATGTTGCAGTGTCCTAGGCTGGATATACGTCGAGGTGAACTTTGCGAAAAGACGATGAAAAATATTGCATTGGGCAGTCGTCTTTCTTCCCATCTAACTCTCACCAGTGAAAACGAACATGTGTATAATTTAAAGAATTTTAAACAATTCGCTTCTTTTAAATGTAGAACTGATAGATTTGGTAATAGTTTTTTCCCTAGCATGATTGGTGTTTTAAACAAATAATTGTTCTTAGTTATAAGTTCTTATTTAATAATCTAATGATACATTGTAATATAGTTACTTTTAGTATTGTAATTCCCATTCAAATCAATTGTAAAACACATTGTAATTCATTTTCATGCGATGATGTGTTATTAAAATACCATTATTATTATACCATTATTATTAAATAGGGTAAGCTTGTTAAGAAAGATTTTACGAATTTTTTGTTTGGCGTTAGTATATGAAAAGCAAGATGGCAAAGCAGTAAGTCGCTTACAATCGCTATCTAAGCAATTAAAAAGAATGGAAGCACTGTACAGAAATGTTCGTTTACCAGAGTCAGTACGCGGGAAGGGGGGTTGAAGGTCATATGCGCAAGCTCTAGTCAGTGCCCGTTGTCGAATAGAAAATAAGAATTTAAACATTTGCTTAAATGAAGATGGAGCACTGGGATTTGTGAGAATGTTAATTAGTCAGAGAAGCTTCCTAAATTTAACAAGATCAAAAACTGGGATTATTCGTATCTGGGAAAAAAGAAGAACAGAAGGAGTAGAAAAGTCAGCGTCTAGAATAATACGTGCTGCACGCTTTTGCAGTCGAAAATGCGAAGTAAAAATGTTTTTGAGCAGTTTCCCCAAGTTACAGAGCAGTAGATAAGACTTGAATTAATGCAGGAGTTATAGAAACGAAGAGCACAGTCCTTAGTTAAAAAGGGTCTACTATTGATTGTTGAACACAAGTTGTCAATATGCTTGGTTCAATTTAAAAACTCGTCAAGCGTTAAACCCAACACTTTTCTTGCTTTACCTGTGCAAGTATGTTGCCATTAAGAGTAACTGATAGAGAACGGTCTGAAGTATTCTTAAGTTGTTGGGGAGAATGAATGAGCATGGTGTTGGTTTTCAATGTATTAGTCACCATTCGGGTTTTTTTTGCTTGCTATCTGTAGAATAATTTGTAACATTATACTATTGATAACGCCGTAGGAGACCAAACAATTGGTGATTTAGTTGATTGACGTAAGAAATGTATCGTATGTCAAAAATAATAGACTTTGAATTGATTGTCAGACTGAACGCACGAGAGAAAACCAGAAGAATTGTCATGTTATGTATTTTATCGTTTGAATCGTTTTAAATAAATATGTTTTAAAGTACGCGTGTGTGTTCTATTTCCGATGGTATTGTTCTGATAGTATACAGTCCCCACGAAGCGCAACTGTCTTGCGGTGTAAGACAGAAAAGTGCAACACTTGGTCCATGCGAACCGGATACATTTCGAAAGAAAGAATCGAGATAGATAGATAGATAGATAGATAGATAGATAGATACGACAATGCCGTTGGACGAGCTGACAAAGAAAAGAAGAACACGCGCAGCGCACAGAGGTTCAGCAACCAAGATAGGAACGAAGAGTAAAGAATGTTTAGTGAATGCGAGTGAAACGCCTAAGACGGACAAGAATGTGATGAAACAGCTGAGAGACACGCTGAGCGAGAAACTCGAAGCCTTGAAACTTTTAGATAACGAGATTGTCGAGGTTCTAAGTAATAGTGAAGCCGAAGACGCAGAACAACTGCTGGAAAAAGAAATTCAGGAGACAGATGATACGCGAGCTGAATTACAAAAAATAATTCTCGACGTGAATGACGCATTGTTCGAAGCCTTGCCGTCACTACCACAAGGTCAAAGTACACCATCGAATCTGAGTATGAACGCTACACCAAAACAGACTGTTCGCGCAAAGCTCCCAAAGTTAGAAGTCTAAAGATTTAATGGGAAAATTCAAGAGTGGCAAGAATTTTGGGACTCTTTTGATAGCTCGGTCAACCAGAATGACGCTCTATCAGAGGTAGATAAATTCGCGTATTTGAAAGGTCTACTGGTTGGTCCCGCGCAGACAACTATCGCAGGGTTCACGTTGACAGCAACGAACTATAAAGAAGCATTAGAACTCCTGAAGACACAATATGGGAAGAAAATGGCGATACAGAGAGCTCATATTCAAGCGTTGATGAACATAAAACCAGTATACAACGAGCGAGATGTGCGTCGACTACGGGAATTGTACCATGCCTGTGAGACAAACTGCCGAGGTCTGAAAACCCTGGGAGTGGATGAAAGTTCGTATGCCACGATTGTTGTTCCGGAAATACTCGACAAGCTGCCGGAATCCCTTCGTTTGACGATAACTCGTGGGGCAAGTGGATCAGACTTTCTAAGTTGGACGATGAAGGATATTTTAAAAGCACTGCTAGATGAAATTGAATTACGCGAAGCACACGAATCATTTACGACGAACACGTCAAAACAAGAACGAAGGAAACCACAGTTTCTAGATGGATCGGCGGCTGCTCTTGTAAATCATACTACCAGGGAAGGGAGGCCAAGATGCGTATATTGTTTACAAGAACATTTATCACAAGATTGCAAGAAAATTCAGGATGCTGCTGAACGTAAACAGATTCTTCGTAAGTACGGACGGTGTTTTATATGTTTAAAAAGAGGACATATTAGTAGTGATTGTTTAAATACGAGTAAATGTAGTGCATGCAGTAAACGACATCATAGTTCTATTTGTGAGAGCCATGCTAATGGGTCTATAACCGCTGACGTCGTTCATTCCACACATTCGTGCGTTGGGTCAGCAAATAGAGTAGCATTGCAGACAGCTCAGGCTTTGGTGATGGGAGGAAAGGAGAATGTGAGAGTGCGGGTTATGTTTGACTCAGGAAGTCAACGGTCATTCGTTACGGGCAAGGTAGCTCAGAAGGCAGGAGTGCCAGCAAAGAGGAAGGAATGGGTAGAAATTAGAACGTTCGGACAGGAGAAAGTTGAAGGGAAGTTGAGAGAAGTGTTTGAATTGAGTGTAGCCCCAGTACAGGGGGGAGAGAGTGTTAGCATTGAAGTTTATGGAGTAGACAGCATTTCACAGATTAGGAATGAGCATGTAGAGACAAGGAAGAAAGATTACCCACATTTGCAAGGGTTATGGTTTTCCGATGTTTGTAAGACCAAGAATGTGTTAGAAATAGAGTTACTAATTGGCGCAGATTATTTGTGGTTATTTCAAGAAGGGCGTACGGTTAGGGGCAAGAGTGATGAACCTGTTGCGGTACAAACCAAATTAGGATGGGTGTTGTCAGGTCCACTGAAGAGTAGCTCTGAAGATGATGATGGTCCTACATCGTGTGCACAGGTAAGTGTAAACCTTATTGGGCATGTAACTTCATCAAAGAATAGGTCCCTTGAAGCATGTGTTGAAAAATTATGGGATTATGAAACGCTAGGTATAAAGCATGAAGAGGAAGCTAGTGAGTTATTAAATTATTCAATACATTTCAATGGCCAAAGATATAGTGTAAGTTTACCTTGGAAGGAAGGGCATAGTTTATTGCCAACTAATTATAGCTGTAGTGTTCAGAGATTAAAGGGACAGCTTTTAAGATTAAAGAAGGAGCCAGAAGTTTTACAAGAGTATGATAGAGTAATTAAAGAACAGTTAGAGCTAGGTATTATAGAACCAGTTGTAGAGTTAGAGAGAGCTGATAAGATCCATTATCTACCACATCATGCTGTGGTTCGTAAAGATGCAAAGACCACTAAGGTCAGGGTTGTGTATGATGCATCGAGTAAAGAGACTAAGAAGGGTGTATCTTTAAATGACTGCTTGCATGTTGGGCCACCTCTATCCCCGTTGTTGTATCACATTATATTGCGTTTTAGAGAAAAGCGAATAGCACTTGTAGCAGATATAGAGGATTTTTTAAATATTGAAATTGATCCGTGTGATCGTGTCCACGGATCAATTTCAATATTTAAAAAATCCTTCTCTATATCTGCTACAAGTGCTATTCGCTTTTCTCTAAAACGCAATATAATGTGATACAACAACGGGAATAGAGGTGGCCCAACATGCAAGCAGTCATTTAAAGATACACCTGGGTGGGCAACATACATGAAGATGAGGTAAAGCCAGTAGAGTATAGGTTTTGTAGAGTTGTTTTTGGTGTGAACTGTTCACCATTTTTGCTGAATGCCACACTTCAACACCATCTTGACCGCTTTTCGAAGGGTAATCCTGAATTGACTCGAAAGTTGAAGGACGGCTTTTATGTTGATGATCTGGTAACTGGAGAACAAACCCCTGAGCATGCATTATCCTTATATGAGGCTTCTAGTAACAATTTAGCTTCTGGGGGGTTCAAGCTTAGGAAATGGCTCAGTAATAGTAAACTTGTATTAGAGAAAATCCAATCAAAGGAAGAAATCAAGCCTGATAGAGGAAACTTGGCATGAGAAGAAACATTTGCTAAGTCATTCCTTTGCATGACAGGCAAAAATGACACATCAGAGAAAGTCCTTGGGTTAGCTTGGAATTGTACAACTGATGAGTTTCAGTTTTTGTTTCAGGATTTAGTTGAGAAAGCAAAATCGCAACCTGTAACCAAACGCAATACTCTTAGAATATTAGCTGGGTTGTTTGATCCATTGGAAATTCTTAGCCCAATATGGTAGTAAGTATTAAGATGTTGTTTCAAGCACTGTGTTTGGACAAAGTAGATTGGGATTCTGAATTAAAAGGACAATATTTGAAGCAATGGTTAGGTTGGGTTCATGATCTTGAAGTTGTAGGTCAAATTATGATACCAAGGTGTGTGTATGGAAATCTAATTGGAAAACCCAAATGTTCATTACATGGGTTTGGTGATGCTAGTTTGAAAGCCTATTGTGCAGTTGTGTATTATGTCTGTGATTTAAATGGTAATTATCATGTTGAACTCCTTACTTCAAAGACTAGGGTAGCCCCAATTAAAGCACAAACTATTCCTAGGTTAGAACTGATGTCTGGATTAATTCTAGCTAGGCTGATGGATACAGTTACATCAGCACTTTCAGTTGAGGTCGAGATAAGCAACACCTACTATTGGCTTGACAGCAAGACAGCACTGTGCTGGATCAATAACCAGGGCGAGTGGAAACAGTTCGTCAGACATAGGGTTAACGAAATTTTAAGACTGAGCAAAAAGGAAGACTGGGGACATTGCCCTAGCCTAGAAAACCCCGCAGACCTAGGATCACGAGGGGTATCCCCATCCAGATTGAAGGAGAGTGCACTTTGGTGGATGGGTCCCAATTGGTTGTTAGGTCCACAAGTAGACTGGCCTGTTGCTACAGAAATTACAGAAACAGAAGATAGTTTGAAGGAAGTTAAGAAGTCGGTCACAATGACAGTGCAGGTTGATAGTGAATCAGCCAGCTTAGAGAATGTAATTGATGTTAAGGCATATACTAAGCTTAATAGGTTAATAAGGGTAACATCTTGGGTAATGAGATTTGTGCAGAATGTAAAGGCAAAATCACAAGATAGGGAAATTTATTTAGGTAATTTGACAGTAGAGGAGATAAGATATGCAGAGAGTGCATTGATTAAGGATGCTCAAGTCAGTTTGAGGAATAAGAAAGATTTCCCGCATTTAGTAAAACAGTTAGGTTTGGTTGATAGAAATGGGATTTTAAAATGTAAAGGTAGGTTCTCTAATTCAGATTTAGAAGAAGCAGCTAAGGAACCAATTAGTCTCCCGAAGGAGCATTGGCTAACAGAGTTGATTATATCCGCATGCCATAAACGAGTTCATCATTGCGGGCTCAGAGCTACTCTGGCAGAATTGAGAGGTAAGTATTGGGTGCCACGAGGACGTCAAATAGTGAAGAAGGTCATCGGTAAGTGTGTTGTCTCTAAGAGACATGGGGGTAAGCCTTATGGAAAACCTGATGAGGCAGATTTACCGGACTTCAGGGTGCGGGAGTCGCCACCATTTGCTAAAGTTGGGGTTGACTTTGCTGGTCCGTTGTATGCAAAGGAGGGTGGTAAAATGGTGAAGGTGTACATAGCGTTGTTCACGTGTTGTGTCACGAGGGCAGTTCACTTGGATTTGGTAAGAAATCTTAGTGCGCCTAGTTTTTTGAACTGTTTGAGGAGATTTTCAAGCAGGCGAGGGGCACCGACGATTATTGTTTCAGACAATGCTAAAACTTTTAAGGCAGCGCAGAAAGCAGTGAAGAAGTTGTACGAGAGCGGGAATGTGAGAGCTCATATGCAAGATAATTGTGTGAAATGGCAGTTTAATTTAGAGAGAGCGCCTTGGTGGGGAGGATTCTTTGAAAGGTTGGTTGGTTTGGTGAAGAGGTGTTTACGTAAGGTGCTGGGGAATGCCAAGTTGACATTCGAAGAACTGTTGACAACTTCAGTTGAGGTTGAAGGCACGTTGAATTCGAGACCGTTAACCTACATTTACGATGAGGTAATAGACGTAGGAGAGCAGCAGCTTTGGATGCACGTTGGAGAACACAAGTCATGTTTGACCCTTACAGGCTCAAAGGGGGAGTGTGTAGAATAATTTGTAACATTATACTATTGATAACGCCGTAGGAGACCAAACAATGGGTGATTTAGTCGATTGACGTAAGAAATGTATCGTATGTCAAAAATAATAGACTTTGAATTGATTGTCAGACTGAACGCACGAGAGAAAACCAGAAGGATTGTCATGTTATGTATTTATCGTTTGAATCGTTTTAAATAAATATGTTTTAAAGTACGCGTGTGTGTTCTATTTCCGATGGTATTGTTCTGATAGCATTCAGTCCCCACGAAGCGCAACTGTCTTGCGGTGTAAGACAGAAAAGTGCAACACTGCTATCCTTGCTGGACAAAAATACCCTTGTCTAATGCTTGTTGTTTTATGATTAACTCTATTGATAAATTCAAAATGTGCCGCGAATTTATCATAATGATAAATTCGGACGTGTTTAAGAATTTACTCATATAGCAAATTCAAAGGTGGAGTTCATGTTGGGAAAATCGCTACTACGCCCTCAATATCAGTCCAATTTTAATCAAATTTTCATCATATGTTCGCCAGTGCATGCAAAATATAGTAAAGTTGTAAAATTGACAAACAATAAAATAATGTAAGAATTATCCAGGAACCGTTATGCAGGTACCGTTACGAACTATTCAGGTACCGTTACGCTTTTGAGTTGTGCTTCTGCCGGTTTTAATTTTAAAACTCTTTAACGCCACAGCCCATGTCGCGTCGATCCTCAGCGATCGACGGCTATAAATTTCATACCTTCGGTTCAGTGCATGCTATGAAGACAGAAATACCACCAATCGATTCAGAAATAAGAGATATACTAGTTCCAAACGATAGTTATAGTCATTATTAACATTGTAACGATTTATGGGCCTTTGAAAGTCAAACACGATAATATTGTATCAAATTACGCAATTGTCTGAGCAAAATATAGACTAGCCATACCTTTCGCTGAAAATAACTTCGGCCCCTTTGCACATATAGTCATGTAATAGTCTTGTTCGAATCCCCATCAAAAACACTATTTAGAGTGTTATTTGCAAGCCTGTATCATCAAATCTGTATCTTTTATCAATATATTGCGGTGCCCGTGCCATTTTTGGCACCGCATTATATTCTGCCTGTGAGTTTGTTAGTTTGTCCGTTTGTTTGTTTGTTAGTTTGTTCGCATCAATACGTTTCCTTAATATCCTACCAAAAATTCCTTGCACGTGCTCAGAATTTATTAATTATTATTAATCGTGTACACTCATGATGATCGACAGTTTGCTCAGCTTTATCTCTGGTTTTATGCGTCAAACAAGGACAAAAATGCCACTGTTCGAATCAGCGTGAAAAGTTGTGTTTACGGATGGAAAATTGATTTCAAAATTGACTTCTGTTCTAGGTATTTGTCGCCTTTGAAAGACAAAAGCCGCTCAAAATAATCCTTCACGTTTTCCGAATTCCTTTTTTCGAGGAAAGTTTTCTTTCGAATTACAACACGAACTCTCACGATTGACATTTTGCTGCGTCTTATCTCTGGTTTTATGCGCCCAATAAGGACAAAAATACCACCGTTCGATTCAGTGTAAGAAATTATACTCACAGATGTCAAATGTATTACAAAACTACAGTATTCTAGCGATTTATGGCCTTTGAAAGACAAGCGAAATTGCATTGTTCACAAATCGCTCAAAATTATTAAACATAATTAAAAGTGCAATACATTTGACCTTGATAACTTTCGTATTGTTGGTTTTCTCTTTTTCGGCCGTATACCAGTGGATTTGGCTCACTTTTCTCTTTATTTTGTTAGTAGTTTGAGCCCAAAATATTATATTTTGAAGCTTTTAATGTGCAGTTTTAATAAGCGAAATTGTATTGTTTACAAATCGCTCAAAATTACTAAACTAATTAAAAATGCAGTCCGTTTGATCCTTGATAACTTCGGAATTGTTGGGTTTTCTTGTTTTCGGCTGTATGCCAGTGGATTCGTATCACTTTGCTCTTCATTTTGATAGTATTTTGAGACCAAAATATTTAATTTTGAAGGCTTTCCCGATCGAGGAGCTTTGAGTTGGAGTACCTACCTAATCATATTATTGATCAAGCATTAATAGAAGATGTCTCTGTCAACTCCTTTAAGAATGTCATAAAACGTATGTCCTAATCCATTGGTCCTAATCTATAGTGTAATTAATTGCATCCATGTAAATAGTCTATGTAAGTGGCCTGTTTTTCTCGCTTTTAGATTTCCTTTTTTTTTCTCTCCAATTATGTAAATATTTTAATGAACTCACGGCCCTTTGAAAAACAGATGTACTTCTGAAAGGCTACCGTGATTGAATAATATTATATGGAAACTTTATTAAATGTTTTTCTTTACATACATATACAATCGTAAATCTCTCTCATAAAGGTAACTTACGGTTGGCTATTTGAATCACAATTTTTTCTAAACTAAAATAACAGAACAAAGTGCATGCAATATATATATATATACAATGAGATAAGTCAAATTGTTAGTAAATCCGGATTTTCCCATTCCTTATTTCGGCAGCAAAAAATGTAATATGTAGTTCTAATAGCAATAGTTATCATTTTCCTAACGCAGTACATTTGGTGGCTTTTGTCAAGACCAATACTATCTAACATGTCTAAAAATGTATAACATTCTTCTGCAAAAATACCTAAAGAGCTGATGGAGAGATTTATAAATTTAACTTGGTTAAAATTTTTACCTAGCTGTCTCAATAATTCTCTATATTTATCCTTCTTCCGTTTTACGTTGTTTTTGAGGTTTGTCTCATAACCGTACCAGCGGTGAGTTCAACCACATATAAGGAACCATTTGAGCACGCTAATAACAAATCTGGGCGATACGTATCACCAGTAAGTATTGAAGGGCTTTTGATCAGCGTAGAGAGTAGAACCGTCAACAGTTTGTAAAGTATGAGCAAGAAAGTTCAGGACTGAATTGTGTCTCCACGTAAATCGGTCGAGATAAAACTGACATCCAGCTACTATGTGTAGTAATGTTTCGGGGCCAAGACAAAAAGAACAGTCTGAATTTGAAGATATTGCCCATCTGTTTAGGTTTTTGCGCGTCGGAAGAGAGTTGTTAATGTAACGAATGGTAAAGTTGTAAATGTTTTTCGGGAGCTTTGATTGGGCGATGGACCAAACCTTGTTAAGTTGAGGTAAAGCGAACTTCGTGACGCTACAGAAAAAGGATCCTTGACTGGTTAAGAGGGAATCTCCACTATCACCGAGCAACTGGTGGCACATGATGAAAAATGAAAAGTTTTCTTATTTTGTCCAGTGATACACTAATGTATACTTAGAAACGTGATGGGGTTTGTTTTCTGAAATATTATTTTAAACGCCGAAAAATTATCAAAACCTGACATGTACCCAAGATTCGTGAAATTAGCTAAAAACATAGTGAGTCATAGCCTCTCGAAAACTTCTTTTTGCTCAGTTCGCGTCGACAGGAAACCTCACTTTCGGTTTTTAAACGTGTATATAAGATGTTTATAAACAACGATAGTCTATTTTGCAATCTTTTAAATGATGTTTCAAAGTCAGGGCAAGCGTGTAAAAATCGCCTTATTTTGCGATCCAAAAAATTCTAAATTGTTACACTTTTTGAAAATTAATTTTCCGTATCCGGGAAAATTCCAATTTCCTTGAAATTTAGGGAATTTAAAGAGAAACTGTTGCTCTAAACGCTGATGTAAAAATTATTTTGGGGCTTTTTGTTACCGCGGAATTATACTGACTATAATATCGGGAAAATCACAAGAAAAACCTTAAGTTAAAAAATTTTAAGTTTGGTACATTTTTTGAAAATCAATTTTCCCTTTCCGGTAAAACTCCGATTTCCTTCAAATTTAGACAAATGTATGAGCAAATGTTGCTCTCAAATCTGTTGTAAAAAATATTATGGGGTGTTTTGTTATCACGAAATTATAATGTCTATAATATACAGCCGATTATGTAGACAGACACTTATAGACAGGCAGTACGTCTAGACACAGTCTGCTCAGATAGACTGTCGAAACGTGAGTATTTATACTTGTTTTCTCTTGTTATTTGGTTTTGACAGATAAATTATAAATTATTTTAAATTATTTTGCTTGTTTATCGGTATTTTAGAGAAATAAATAGTCAATATGAACATATGTTGCAAAAGCTCCGTGCGCGTGACTTGACACATAATAATTAATAGACAAAAGATCAGTTATTGATAGCCCACTTAAATCCACTACTCAAGGTCTCAATAGCTCGTAAAATCAATCCGTATTATCTACTTTTTTCAAACTGAAATATATGTGCTTAGTTTTCTCTGAAGTAGTCGCATAAATCATTGAGATTAGGGCTAGATTTTATTAAACTCGCGATGTGACTACAATGACAAAGTCAATGTAATTAGTGACGTGTTTGACAGTTTGTATAAATAAACTTCCGAATACACAGAAATTATAAAGTAATATCAAACCCGATGTATGGAACACACGCTGAATTTACTTTGTTATATGCACAATACAGTAACTGCATGTAAGCGACTTGCTCTTTTAAGAAACCAATTTGCTAATAATCATTCTTTTTTCAAAATCATGCGGACCTTTATTTATCACTTAAATAATATACCCTTAAAATACTGACAATTGATTAATTTTAAGCAGCTACATTATCCATGACAAACTTCAAAAAATGAAGATATTAATTACCCATACTTTTCTGCAACTTATCCAACATATCAGACTTGTAAACACGATGTCATACCCTATAGGGAGTATCGTTAAGTTGAAGTTCTGAGCAATTTCAGAACTCTAGCTGTACGTCGCCGCCATGCCATTAAGTTGGGGCCATGGTCCCGCTTCCCCGGGTCCTGGGATTTAATGAAGTGTGACGTGCGTATTTTGAACAAAATTGCTCGTTACAAATTGTATGAAATTCCATGTCTTAAACAAAAAACCAAATGTTGTTGAATGCCATTAATCGTCTTCTTTCACTACATATAACTTCAGGCGCATTCCTAATTTCGTTTAAAAAATATTTAAAGTTATCTAACTTTTGTTTAGGGCTGAAACACGTATTTCAATTGCTCGATCAAAATACGTTACACTTCATTGAATCCCGGGTAAGCGGGACCATATAAACAGCCTTCTTATAATCAAATTTCTCATGAGAGCGAAACGCAGTGCCGTAGCTAGCTCGATAATTGGGGGGGGCAGACATTCATATATTCGTGTTCTGCATTATTAATTTCTTTTGAAATCGATTGTTTTTATGGTCTGTGAACACAAATATATGAATATCTGCCCCCCCCTCCAATTATCGAGCTAGCTACGGCACTGGCGAAACGCAAATTTTGTATCATCGCCTCTGATCATCGCCCAAGTTTGTATATTTTAAATTCCGATGAATATTAAAATACGTATACTTTCAAACATCAAACCTTTATTATTATTATTATTATTATGAACTATATTTCAACAAGGTACAATTTCACCTATACTAAAATTAATTATGTACAAGATATAAAAAGAAAAAAGGTGATCTTCCAACCGGCCGTGCTCACACAAACAGAAATAAGAAATAATTACAAGAAAATTATTTTAAGTAGATGGAAACAATGGCGGGATCACTTGATGTTAATTTGCATGCTTCAAGTTAGATTTACAATTAGCAATAGTGGTTGATGCTTTTACCGATGCAGGAAGGCAGTTCCAGAATTCCGCACCTCTGTAGGAGAATACGTTTAAAAACGAAAGGTGAGGTCTCATCACACGCCAATTGAGAAAAACGAAATTTTCGAGAGGCCGTAGCTCACAATTTTTTTTGTTAATTTCGCGAATCTCGGGTATGTGTGAGGTTTTGATAATTTTCGGCGTTTAAAATAATATTTCTTCAGCGAAACTTTCAGTATACATATAGATTATAGCCGTAGGCGAAATTTTTCAGTTTTGAGAGCAAAACTAATTGTTTTGCCGCTTTTGGGAGTTTTCAAAATGGTTGTAAAACTTTTGAAATGGACGTACGACCATCGACGTACGACCCTCGACCCTCGTTATAAGCGTCAATTGCATTTAGGTAATCAGTTCCACAGTTTAGCTCCATCACAACAGAAGCTTTTCTTAAGGTCGAGAAATAAGCGAGATTTAAAAAAGCTTTTAAATATTTTCCACGTCATTTTAAAAGTTCTTTCAGATAAGGGAATCTAATTTCTATATTCATGCTATTTCCGATCATATCCCTCAACAGGGCCGTTCCTAGACGCGATAATGGGGGGGGGGTATATTCATATATTCATGCTCGCTACCATAAAAACAATCGCTTTCAAAAGAAATCCGTCGGGCAGAAGACGAATATATGAACATGCACCCCCAATTATCACGCTAGGAACGGCCCTGTCCTTTTAATTAAACGACTGAACTTGCCCGGCTTCAATGAAAATAAGGCCGAAGTTTGACGCTTAAACTGAACTGCTTAGAGCACAACATGCTCAAATATAAGTAATTGACTGTTTATAGTAAGTATAGATAGCCTTGAATCTAGCGAGTGTACAAGTGTTTCTATAGTTTATTTTAATTGGCGCGCATGGATCGATCAATTGAAACAAGAATTTGAAGCAGAAATCTTAGTCCTGGAGAGTTTAACAGCGTATTTTTATCTAGAAATAGGCAAACTAGTTTAAAATGATCTACGTCTTATATTTCCTATCAATAACAAGAGAAAACAAGAAAGAATGATTAAAGTTCGACTGTCTATAAGTGAAGCAAAGTGCCTAATTGTCTGAGGATTTTTAAGGGTTTTTTGTGATTTTCTCGATATTATAGTCAGTATAATTCCGCGGTAACAAAAAGCCCCAAAATAATTTTTACATCAGGTTTTAGAGCAATAGTTTGTCTTTAAATTCCGTAAATTTCAAGAAAATCGGAATTTTCCCGGATACGGAAAATTAATTTTTAAAAAGTGTAACAATTTGGAATTTTTTGGATCGCAAAAAAAGACGATTTTTATACGCTTGTCTTGACATTGAAAAATCATTTCAAAAATTGCAAATTGGACCCACGTTCTTTATAAACATCTTATAAACACGCTTAAAAACGAAAGGTGAGGTTTCATCACACGCCAATTGAGAAAAACGAAATTTTCGAGAGGCCGTAGCTCACAATTTTTTTTGCTAATTTCGCGAATCTCGGGTATGTGTGAGGTTTTGATAATTTTCGGCGTTTAAAATAATATTTCAGAAAACAAACCCCACCACGTTTCTGAGTACACATTAGAGTATCACTGGAAAAAATAAGAAGATTTTTTATTTTTCCTCATGTGCCACGTATTCTCGATTTTGCTCGGTTTTAGTGGACATTGTCTCTTAATTGGTTTAGGAGTTTGTTTTCGTGTCCAGAACGGAAATCTTTGAGAACTTCCTTAGCAGAGCTATAAGCGTCATATTGGATATTAGTATGGTTACTGGTTGCTTTCCACAGGTCGTTAGTTGATTCATTAGGAGAAGATTTTAAAGCTTTTCGGAGGACTGTTTGACACTGGATAAATTTTACAGATGGAGGATAAATACTCAGGCCAAATTTGTTATTTGTTAGAAAGACAATACTTAGTGTTCCTGATATTGGTACTTCAAGCCATCTGCGGATATATTTGTTGGCAATAGAGTCGATATTTTCAGTAACCCATGTTTTAGAGAGTGTTGCGACGGTGAAGTGCCAGGCTAACTTGGACAAGACGTAGCGACTGCAGAAGAGCAGTTTATTTTTGGGGTGTAGTGGCTTTGAGCCAATATCAGACATTAGTTCATTAAGTAGGGTGGTTAGTTCAGTTTTGTGATTATCATTCGACATGTGGAAATCAAAGTAACGTCCTAAATATTGAAATGATTCTCCAATGGTGATTTTTGGTATTAGTTGATTGCTGATGAGGAGTTTTGGCAAGTACTGAACTGATTTTGTGATCGCTTTTTTAATGCCAAAGGTACTGCATTTGTCAACTCGGATAATCATATCGGACCATTGGCACCAGATAGAAAATCAATTTAATAGATGTTGGTTTTCGGATTCTTGGCCAGTAATTACAGCCGCGTCATCAGCAAACTGGAACCAATGGATGGGATTTAGTAACTTGAAGGAAAACCCAAATTGACGGTACTTTTCAACCTTGATATGCTGAATGAACGTATTGAAGCACATGTTAAAAAGAAGAGGACTGAGGCAATCTCCTTGCAATACGCCACGGCCAACTGTCATAAAAGGAGTGCGGAATTCAGAGGTAATTATCGAGGTTTGGAAATCAGTATATAAACTTTTTATAACAAATTTTATATGATCAGGGATATGGTGGTAGTCAAGTACGGGTTGGATGAGGTTGTGATGGATTTCGCCGAAGGCATTCTTAAGATCAAGTAGGGTGATGACAACAATAATAATAATAATAATAATAATATAATAATAATAATAATTTTTAAACAACAGAAATCTTTATTAATAACATGATAATTTATACAAATATATCACATAATTAGACTTTCAATTAAATCAGGAAAATAGAGAAACAGTTCACTATATTAGACAGATTCTCTACACTTTTCCATTCTCTACACTTTAGATCAATAGTAGCTAATAAAAATTCAGTAGGTCTTGGTTATTCCACGGCTTGTTTCTTCTGCAGTAAATGTAGAATGTTGCTCTCAGAGCTACCTCCATACATTTTTTAATAATAGTTGTTCTAAAAAATAGTGTTCGGAAATTTTTGTTTGTTTCGTCATTCCGCTGGTATGGCGATTTCTTTGACGACTGCAATATATTTCTGAATTGTTTGAGTGAGTTGCTCTTTTATTATTAAAATATCCAAAATTAAAAAAAAAGCCAAACACAATTTTGAAACTGTGAAAATTTGAGAAAAATTGGTTAAAACGTGCAGGAAAACAACTCGTTTGAAAATCAGTAATTGCCGTAAAATTCTTCGGGAGGAAATTGAATTTGAATATTACATTCTCAATGTTTTTCTTATTGCAGCGAAATGTATTTTATTAAATAACTCTGCGAGTTTTCAACATTTTTCGTTCAAACTTGGTCAGAAAGTAGAACTAGTCTAATGTTTTTACGGAAACCAATAAAAAAATTTTAGGCAAAATTAACACTCAAAGGTATTCTGTAACCTTAACATTAATTAAGATGCAGATACGAGTTATAGACGCCCGTTCTATTGCGTTTCAAGCCCTGTACAGCAGAACCAAGAATTTACACCACTCTACAAATTTCATATTTGAAATCTATGGTCCATATATGGCTTTCTGTCGCTGCCTTAGTCAAGTTTAAACTCGCCGTTTCTGTACATGAAAATCGCAGGTCTCTACGAAATTCATACTCAAAATCTATATGGTCTGATAGGCTTTCTTCTGATGCTTTATTCTAGTATAAACAGCAAACAGGCCATGAAAATCGCATGTATTTCCGAGTGTGGTATCGAAAAGAATTTGAGACTTTACGTTAAGAGCTGTGGTTCAAGTCATATAGTATATAAGCCATTTTGTGATTTGAAAGTGGTTGAATTTTAAAGCCGACGTTCGAGGTGTTTACCCGACTCAAGGCTAATTTCCACTCAGGAAAAATATCCGCGGATTGGAACGGAAAAGAAAATTTGTCTTTGTGTTAAAGTCATTAGTTCCAATCCAGAGCTCACAAGATAAAGAAAATGTTTCTTGTCCGCTCCAATCCACGGATAATTTTCTTGAGTGGAAATTAGCCTTTACAGCAGGAATGACGAAGTCTTGTTCCCCAAATAGTTCTTGTGGAAAGTAGGATCTGGTTGCAGATGCGCACTCAACGTCCCACAAGTGAAACTGAAAATGTTTTTGCATAAACTCACTGTGTACATGTGCATGAGCACTTCTGTTGTTGACCCTGCTAATTCTCAGGCGTCGCAAAATATTTTTTTTGACGATCCTTTGGTATTAACTGGTAGTTTCTTTCTCATCTGGAGACGAACAGAGTTTATCCAGACGAGAAGGAGATTAGGAGCTTGAGTTTGTAGTTGCCTCTTTAGGTATAGCCCCCTGGATTTAGGTTAAATTTTAATTATAAAAGCTAGTGAAAAAAATAAGGTGAATAAGTTGTGGTGGGCTTTCAACCACGAGCGGGTGGTCTAGTGATAAAAACTACAAGCCACGCCATGTGCCAGCTGCGGTTCAAATCCCACATAAGTCATTTTGTGACTCGAAAATGAAGGTGAATAAGTTGCAGAAGGCTTTCGACTACGAGCAAGCGGTCTAGTGGTAAAGACTACAGTCGACGGCATGAAACAGCTGTGGTTCAGGTCCTACAGAAGGCTGTATTATATGTGTTATATAAAAGGTTAGGGTGAATAAATTCGTTCTTTAATGTTAGGAAATTAGTTGACATTTATCATTTGACATTATGCCTCGGAAGTGTAAAGTTACCCCATCTGTGGCGAGCGAGCTTTAAAAAGATCGGCAAACCATTTGGCAGACGTCCATGAAACTTCTTCCGAAGAAAGACAACCTTATCTTATTCGTGCTAAGCCAATAGTTTTAGACTTAGAAAATGTTTTATCAGAGTTGTACAGATTAATTGGGAACAGCAAAAAGCAGTCAAAGTTGAATAAAAGCGGAATAAAGAATATTCCCATCCGTTACCGAAAATCCTCCAGGAAGAGAATAAAATCGAATACAAAATCTGCAAAGAACGTGGACAATACAGGACAAGGCCAACGCAGTAATTTATCAACTACAAAGATGCTAAAACTGTGTTCTCATGTAGCAGTCCCAAGACGTACCAAATGGATTACGGAAGATGAAAGCAACACGATGATGAAAGCAGCCACGACGACGATTCGGATAGCAAAACTTCTCAAAAAGTCACGATATATATTAGAAGCATAACACATAAAATAAATGCATTTTAAATCTAAATTTTTGTGTAAATGTTTGCCCGCAAAGCCTCGCGCCCGAATTTAAGGCATACACCTGCGTTATAAATAATCCTTATCTATCCATTGGGATACACTTAATTATGCAGATTTTTGTTCGCCTAATTGCTTATTACCTACATGCCACTCAATGACTTAGCAACACATAACAACGCAACATTTGTAAAGTTTAAAACATGTTTATTGATATAAATAAGAGACGATAGTGATGATTTTGATGGTGTAAAAAAATATTACAACTAAGACTGTTTGTTAAACTGTTCTACAAGTTGTTTCTCCAAGAATTCTTGATAAGCAATTTTATGATCTGCCTCAAAACTTCTAAATCGTTCACCCCTCGCCTTCACAGAACACATGTAACTCGGTGGGCAAGAGACAAACGCTTCAGCTGCTAACTCGAGCGGGTCTTCTAATCTCCAATGAAACAAATAGTTCAGTATACATTGTAGTTCGTGGTTCTCAGTGTTCTGATGTAGTTCTATCAATGAATCGACAAACGTAGAATCTAGATTTTTTTCCAGTTGCTGTAAAAGTTCGAGTACACTTCTGTCAAACGCTAGTTTTAGTATACCCTCAGCGAATGCCTCTAAACCATACACTTAGCATTCACTCGTTTGATAGCTTGTAAGCCATACCTTGTTGTGTTTGGTCGCGCTACCTGTCACATTTGGCCCAGGCTTGCCCAGCCAAGTGACGTCATAGAGTCTGCAAGCTCATTATAAATTCCGCCAGAGTGTTAGCTGACCAAAGTGACGTCATAGATTTTGCAAGCTCATTATAAAATCCGCCAGAATGTTAGCTGAACCAAGTGACGTCATAAATTTTGCAAGCTCATTATAAATTCTGCCAGATGGGGGATTACTACTCGTGTCGATTTCTTGAAACGGTTTAATTCATTTGTGAGCTCACGAGAAAATACTTCGAATGATTTAGTTAAATATCAAGGTTAAATATGTAAACATGTCGAGGCTGTTATACAGCCATATTTTCAAATAAACTTTACTTTAACAAGCAAATTTACCGTACTGTCTTACCGATGGAAAAACGGTTATTGCATTATAAACCTTGCGCGGTCAAAACGAAATTTTTGCTGACGTGACAAAATTTCAACTCGACAAGATCACGTCATTTCGTTACTAGTCCCATCCTTAAACAACTGTATGGAGCCACCTTAAGTTTGCTATTTAGTTCAAATAAACCACTCATTCTCACGCTGCCTCCAGAGACGCACAGAAAACCGTCAGGGGAGACTGTCACGCAGTTGGGCTAACCATTGTGTGCAATATGGTTAGTCTTAAGACGACAATTAGTCAAGTTACACACTTTCACCAGCTTTTCCCAACCGTTTCCCAACCAACGTTCACCAGCTTTTCCCAACCAACAAGTGTTTGGTGAGACACAGCTTTCCCATTCGGAATATCCTTCATTCAACCTCGTTCCCAGGGCTTCAGTGTGAAGACGAGGCGAGACACGAGGAAGCCCTGGTCCGGGCCGGTCACGTGACGTCAAAAAATGGCAGTATTTGACAGCTACTCGTCAAGGAGTGGCGAGATATTCTTTAGTGAAAATACAAGTTTTCGAAACAAATAAATAGCCAAAAGACTTCTCAATCGATATTATTTATGTGTAGAGCGAAGTTTGACACGAATCAGCTAAAATCTATGAAGATCCCGTCTATGTTTTCTAAGATATACCGATATTTCTGGAGATTTTCAACAACAGGCAAAGCTCTGCATCCAAGCTGCATCTAGGCGTCTCCGTGCAAGTGGTGATTCACACGAAATTTCCTTTCTCTCGTCTTGAACAATATGGCTATTGCTATAATTAATATTTAGTTTAAATATGCTCTTATAGATCTGACTTAGTTCAATATATTAAATAAACACAAATATAAAACCTCGCGTAACTTGTTTACGCTGTACAGGAATATACGGTTCGCTTGTTTCGCCGGACACCAACACTTGCCGTTCAGGAGCAATGCTTGCCTACAAATTTTATCCCCTTCACAATCTTTGTTTTATTTTATCGTATAGTCGCAATTTTCAAGTATTTGGCGTATTCTGAAACTGAAAAACTGGGTGGCGTGCGAATCTTGTAGACTACATCGGCCTAGGCGTAGAGCTGTTAAGTAAACAGGGCCTAAATTAATTTAGTATTTTCATTTAATTGTTTGTCTTGATTTTATTTGTCAGTACAGAATATTGTAAATTAAAATATTACTACAATGCAATACGCGTAGTATTTCATCAGACATCTGCACTAATAAATACTGTACAAGGAAAACTTAAATAATAGTAGACATTTCTTGTTTTGTCAGGAAACATCATAGCTCACTTCGACACGGCTTTTGAGTTTTGTAACCGGCCGAGGCAGGCGGGAAAACGTGCGGTCGGGAAAACGTCTTACTTTGAAAGATTATTTTGCAAAGCATACTCGGACACACAAGAATCATAAAAATACAAATGTTGAATTGTATTGTAATTTGTTATTGTCAACCGTCAAGTTCAGTTATTTTTAGACAATATGGTGTTAGCCAATCAGAATGCAAAAGTGACCGGCCCAGACCAGGGCTTCCTCGTGTCTCGCCTCGTCCTCACACTGAAGCCCTGGGAACGAGGTTGTCCTTCATTCTAACAGAAAGTAAAACATTTCACTTAAAAGTTGCTTGGAAAAGGTATCAAAACCACGGGACAATTGACCATTGGCGTAATAGACTAAATTTTTATCTCAACAAAAATTTCATCATAGCTTAAAAGAGCATCACAAAATTAGTAATATTCCAAAGTTTCGTTGCGAAATGTTGTAAAATGTGGAAAATATAACCTTGCGAAGTTTGCAATTTTCAGTCATTTTAGACTACAAATGGGAAATTGACAGCCCCAAACTCTTCGAGGCTGTCAATTTCCCATTTGTAATCTAAAATGACTGAAAATTGCAAACTTCGCAAGGCTATATTTTCCATATTTTACAACATTTCGCAACGAAACTTTGGAATATTACTAATTTTGCGATGCTCTTTCAAGCTGTGGTGCGATTTTTGTCTAGCCTTGCCTAGATCAAAATTTAGTCTATTACGCAAATGGTCAATTGATCGCGGAAACATATTTCCCGAAGAAAGAAAAGTCTAACCAATAGAAAGAATTTTACCTGTACCGTAGGCATGTGCGTCCATGTTAAAGGACATTGGCAATAAAAAATTAGTTAGTTTAGTTCATTTGAAAGAACTCTTAAAACTATATCTTAGACTCTATTACAGATTGTTTATATCTTGCTTAGTTTTCAAAATATTTCGACTGAAAAAAATGAGCTGTTCGCCATCTTGGATTATTCAGGACATGCATGTTACGTCAAAAGAGGGGTGAGTCACGCTAATGATTTTTTATCTTGAGAGTGAGTGATCCAAATGGGTCCAAAACTTCGTTTCTGGTTGCTGTCTGAAATTTGGAAACGATTAAAAACATTTCAAACAATGTGAATTGTTACTTGGTCCTTTTAGAGTAGTTTTATATGGTTAACCCAACTCCTGACGTCATCAAACCATAGTTAATGAGGTCAAGAATTAACCCAAGATTGCGGACAGCTGGTTAATTTCACTCTAAATATTTCGAGACCTAAGCAAGATCAGAGAAGGAGTGAGGACTGTACCGGCATGCAACGCGTTCAGGGGAAGTTTTTTTTACATATTATCGATTTCTCGCTCTGCACCGTCATTGTTCGATCGGCTTTCCTTGTGTTTGCACTTCGAGGTTTCAAAGAGATTCAGAAAATATTTACAGAAATGCATGGAAAGAAAGCTTCGTTTTGGGGTGGACACGAGCTTCTGTGTGTTAACTGTGTGTCAAAACAGGCTTTAATCTTGGATACGGAAGGACTACCGTGAGATGAACTTGAATGTCGTGAGATTCATGTTTATAGTTTTACGGATAGTTTGAAGAATAGTCCTTTGTCCAGCAGTGGTTAACGGGATAAAAATTGATGAAATTGTCCGCTGATTCCGGTTGTCCTGCACAGGTTGTGTTTTTAAGGTGAGATAGATGATTTTTTATAAAATAAAAATAGAAATATAAAAATGCTCCTATGTTGTAATACAGTAGCATTAAACGTATTTTTCTTTCATATGATGTAGTTCTTCGACGCTAATGATCCGCGGGAAGGAGGTACAACCAAATAATATAACAATGTTATGTTGTACGAGTTTGATATTTCAACATCACCAACATCCCAAGCAATCCCACCTCGTGACCCAGATAGTCAAGATGATGAGCTGGATAGGGTACTTCCACCAATAGAATTACATCAGCCAACTGATTGTAACTGTTTTAATTTACCAGCAAATCCTGGTTGCCCTGACAGACATTCGCACACATCAAATGATGGAAGAAGCGCCCAGTGGTAGCATTGTTGTAAAGAATGAAATGGAGGAAATTCAACACTATCACAACACTATATATAAATGTATTGACTACTGTGTGATGCATTGCAAGGATTTATACTGATCAACCTGTTATCTATGCTCAAATATTCAAGCAGTTGACTATCATTTTACTCTGCCTAACCCCAAATTATTTTACTGTCTAACACTAGATTATTTACTCATCAGGGGGCGAGTGCTGACACTCAAATAGTCAATGCAATATATGGGTTAAAAACATTGAATCAAAATGTTTGGCAGAAGCTGCAATATTGTTTATTGCTGTCTGGTGTAATACTGACGTTTCTTTTATTTGTAAGGATAAAGATGGGGAACCTGTAGTGGTAGAGTCGTACAGTCTTGACCCTACCCGGGTTTTCCTGTACTGCATGTGTTTTCGTCACTTCCCTGATCGTACCATAAGTATTGTATCCCATTGCCATGGCCATCACTTTTGCAGTTTTTTGACAATCTACCGTAAACCTCCAACAATAAGCCCTGGGCTTATATCCTTTCGTAAGCGATTTTTGATGGGCTTACACAAGGGGGGGCATATACACGGGGGAGGGGGGTGCTTATATTTGGAGGTTTATGGTATGTATGGTTTTCATGATTTTCAGTGTATAGTCATCATGTATGCTCATCACAAATTAATAAAAAGATTACACACTACATAATTGATGTTAGTAAAATTTATTTATTTGAAAATCGAAAAAAATATTAAGATAATATTACTGTACTTAAAGACAATGAAAATGTTTTTAAAAAATAAAATTTTAGACGCACAATTTTAAAATGTTGCACACATTCATTTCACCAGTAAACATGGATGCTATATGATGAAGTATATGAAAGGTGATGCTTTTGCACTAGCTTAATGATGTATTAGAACTATCTAGACGTATTACATAATCGGTATTAAACCTCTTCAATTGTAATCATTTGCATGAGTGTGTGCAACAGATATGAATTCAATGGATGCTTTATCTTCCTCAAATGTCCATTTATGATGTTTTACTGGGATTTCTTTGGAGCAGTCAGTTTAATCTTTCTGATAGGAAACTACAAAGCAAACAGCAAAAGTGAAAGGGACAATCTCAGTGCCAGCACAATTAGACAAACACAAAGGAACTCAAGGATTTTTACCAGGATTGTGGGCATGCTTCTCCAGGAAATTTGTGTACTATAGGTTTTCTGCAATGCCACTCCCAGCATTGAAACATAACATTAGCGTACAGGTGGATAGAAATTGCCCAACATTGTCATGACTTTATTTATAAATGAAAAATTGCAAGAGGTATAAAATAGAAGGAATACTTCTCCTATGCAGTCTTGCAGAAATACTGTTCAAAGCCAATCTTAAAACAATTGCCCAATAATTTTTTAAAGCAGAATTCTGCCAAACTAAACACTGACTGGAGGGGTTGCAACCACCAGCCTCGTATGCCTATGGACATGCAGAAATTCTCCCAGGCAAAAAAGCATTAAAATACAATGCTACTGTTACTATGATAATAACTTTTAGCTCCCATAAACGTATTGTTCCATTAAAAATATACAATGTTTTAGTGTAGTCATACTGTATTTTATGTTTGTAAAAACCTTTGCACTTTTACACCTTGGCTTTGGTGATGCTCCAAGCCTCTGAAACAATTAAAGTTCGGCTTGATGTTGAATTTTTCAAACGAAAAATTCTGCGTCTTTTATTATTAAGTTACCGAACTTACTTGGACGAAGTAAACCGGTAATAAACCAGTTCTAACGGGTTTTAAATGCGCTCGCCTTCGTTTTGGATGTAAGCCGATGACTATACAATTTGAGCCCGCTATATATTTACAAAATTTAAAACTTTATACTTCATAACCGAAATTTGGCTGACAGTAACTTAAATATACTGAAAAGTAACGTAGGATAAAATAAACTAGCAAGTTAGCATTTGTAAAAATATAGTAATAGTTTGATTTCACAAGTGACAAAAATATCGATTTGAAAATTTTTTGTATTATTATATTGTCGTAATTGTACAGCACGTGCAGTTGCACGCGCCCAGCATGTAGCTTCAACGTTATTATCTATGTGAGGGGAAATCAGCCTCTGCTCTCAGGGTATAATTTACGTAATCAGGAAACGGATCTAGCACTTCCAAAACCAAAAACTAATTTTTTGAAGCGAAGCTTTAAATATAGTGCATTGATGCTGTGGAATAATCTTCCATTAGATTCCAAAAGAGCGATTTCGCTCCGTCAATTTAAGCGTAGTATTGCAGAACTGTTCTTTTAGAAGCAGCTTAACTAAAAATATAGAGCTCGAGCTTAATTATTAAACCAACCAGGCGTATTACCTGTTTGTGCCTTAATTTAATGACCTTGGCACTTTTTCGGGCCTGTCTCAAGTTTCCTGTTTTATCATTGCACTTTCAATGCATGACGGTCGTCTTAAGGTTGTCTACGTGCAATACACGTGCATATTCCAGTTCATAATCCGCAATCTTCTCGAGTGAAGTTGCAGAGAACAAATACAAGAATTCGCGAAGGATCTTGAAAATAGCTTTAGAGCCTACTCCCTGTGTTGCCTTGTAAGTATGTAACTTTAAGAGATATTGTGGCATGCATCGTCAGTTTATTACCTCGCAAAGTATACTGACGTCGTGTCAGTGTATAAAGAATGTTGAAACCATATAACATTTGAAATAACGGATTATGTTTGTACTAAAGCTTGCATTTCTTTTTCACCGCATAATTTTTTAGTTTCTCGTGATAACAATGAGCCATTCAAACGATTATATACGTATATATATATATATATATATATATATATATATATATATATATATATATATATATATATATATATATATATATATATATATATATATATTATATATATATATATATATATATATATAATATATATATATATATATATATTATATATATATATATATATATATATATATATATATATATATATATATATATATATATATATATATATATAATATAACTTACATATAGCCCCAAAAAATGCAACACAAACATATTGGTAAAAAGTTGACGCGCGTTTGAAACAGATGCAATCACGTGGACAGACGAATATAGGAAATCATATCATCTTAATTTTGCAATTAATGTGTAACTGACGTATAATCCTAAATAATTAGCTAAAACAAGCACAGGTCAATAATTTTTATTTAATTAAACACTATTTTTACGTTCCTATGTTGGATATTATATTTTACATTTTAGGTTAATATGAAGTTGTTTTGGTGTTTTTCTCTTCTTTGCTCCAATTTTCTTTTGGTCGCCAGTTTCTGGGTATTGTATATCATTTTTATTTCAAAAGTAGTGATAAACTGTTAACTGCCTTTTGCATACAAGCGGGAAAGATATACGTTGCGCATATATATATATATATATATATATATATATATATATATATAAAAGACAAACTTGAGTTACTTCGTTTACGTATCGAGCACTCTATTCGTATGATTCGACACTCAATATACTTATTGACATTCACCTATATATATATATATATATATATATATATATATATATATATATATATATATATATATATATATATATATATATATATATATATATATATATATGGCGCTCTTGTCGTATATATAATTTATGTGTCCCACATCCATCATCTCATTGTTGGTTGTATAAATACTTTTCGGATGAAAAGCTCACTATCAGCTACACTGCGCTGACGAGCCCCAAAAGGGCGAAACAGCTGTCCGCAGTTGCTGGTAGTGAGCTTGGGGCACAATTGCCTATAGGCCTTTGCGCTGATTTAATTCTGTGACATGCAGAAATCATGCGTATTAGGTTGAATGGCGCTCATGTCGTATATATAATTTATGTGTCCCACATCCATCATCTCGTTGGTTGTATAAATACTTTTCGAATGAAAAGCTCACTATCAGCTACACTGCGCTGAACAGCTAAACAATGAAGAAGGATTGCACAGTTGAGAAATGTGTTACAGTCCCAAACATTTTGACGAAATAAAGATCTCTATTCTCGGCAAATTGTTCGTTTGGCAAAACGTCCGTCGCCAAAATGTTCGTTAGACAAAATGGCTAATTCGGCAAAGTGACTTTCGGCAAAATGTGGGCGCACAAGCGAAAGCATGCGAATAAATACTTAATGAAAATTTGACGTGTGCTAAAATCAACACTCTCTTGATTTTTTGCTTGAACAAAGAGCCTTGTTCCTAATTGCACAATATTTATGTGAACAACTTGTCTTCTATATTTTTGGCAGCTTAACAAGAAATAATTGGCTTAATTATTATCAAACTAACCAGGCGTATTACCTGTTTTTGCCGAAATGACCTTGCCACTTTTTCTGCCTTTCTCAAAATTAAAACTTCCTATTTCATCATTGCGCTCATAACACTCGCCGAACAAGTATAGCCAGCGTGGCCGGCTCTTCTAATTAAGGAGGATAATTGAAGAAAGTGCCTGCCCGAAAGCCCAGGTAAAAAGATCGCTCTCTGCAGGAAGCTGCCGTGAATTGTGATTGGCTGAATCTAGGTTGACAACATGTTACCCTGAGAGCAGAGCCTGATTTCCCCTCTCGTAGAAAATAAGGCTCTGCCGTTTTTGTGTTTTGTTCGTCCAAAATTCTGGACGAAGTAAACCGGAAATAAAGCAGTTCTAACCGGTTTTGAATGCGCGCGCCTTCGTTTCGCGTCATGACTACAACTTGAGCTCGCTATATACAGGGTGTATAAAAAAACTGAACAGATTTGAAATTGCTCTCAATTTCGCAAAACACCTATTTGTGTCCGTTTTTATATATATATAGCTTCTTTGGGTACTTATAATGTAGAATAATGAAAAAAATTTCTCAAACTGAAATTTTGTGAACCAGGCGGGTGTGTCTTTTCTTTTCCAACGAACTAAAAATGGCTCGCGCACAAAATTTAAAAGCTGTAATCGTATTTTGAGTTAATAGGTGGAAACTTTGTTGGGTTCTTAATTACTGTACAAAATTTCAGACAATTTGATTTAGTTTAAGCCCTTTAACTATTCATTTTATTATAAAAAAATCAGCCTTTCGCATGCTTAATTAATGCCTTTACCTAATTTGCATACTGCTAACATATAGCAAATCAGGCAAAGGCATTAATTAAGCATGCAAATAGCAACCTCGTTCCCAGAGCTTTTCCCTTTTTGTATCTGCGAAGCAGATATATTGCCATCGTGCGCGTACCGGAAGTTTGTAAGCGTGCTCATAGCGAATCAACGACAGCGTATAGATGAAATGACGTAATGATACTAATTTCAAAATGGCGGTTTAATGAAGAGTGAAACAAAAGGTAATTTGTGAATTTACGATTAAAATTATACATCAAACGCAGTTTAAAACAACGTCATTTTGCTAATATGAATATGGCAAATGTCGATACTGCATTTTTGGCAAGCATTTGAAGGGTTTCATTTTTTAATGTTTCTATTAACTATGATTTAATACGCAGTGGAAACGAAATGATTCGCAATTTTTGACAAGAAAATTATTGAATATTATGGCATTGAGAATACTGTTATGCAACTATGAAAGTATTAATGATTCTTCCACATGATGCCGTTGTAGCTGTATATCGAGTTGTAAGTGTTGATGTTTATGTACTTCTCAATTTCATTGGTGACATTAGTTAATATAAATTATATTAGTTGAATGAAACCAATAGAAGGCTATATAATTTCGTAAGGTTACATAATTTCTTTATCAATGATCATAACTATAGACAATTGGTGTCTGCTTTCATTACAGACAAGCAGACTTCGATAGATCATTTTTATACAAATTTAGCAGAGTCAGAAGCTATAAATTCACACATATTGGAAACATTTCTCTTAATAAAGCACTTTATAGCAATATGTGTCATTGAAAAATTGCTTTCATTAAAGCAAAGCCAAAGTACAGGTAATAGTGGCTGCATAAAGAGCAGAGATTCAGTTTTAGATTGGAATATCAATACTTATGGTAACAGTTGCAACGAGTCATGATTATCAACATGCAGTATATAACTATATATCCTGGAGGGGGTGCTCCATTCTTCATCCACCCTGATTTCTGCAACTGAATGCCATTGCCCAGAACACCAAGTAAGCAATTTATATCCCCCTTCACCTATCCCATACTATATTGTCTTATAATCAACAACAACCATATGTCATAATGGGATCTTACTCATATAGCACACAATGTACAAACTAACATAATATTCTGTTTAGTGGATTTTCTTCCACGACAATATATTATTGCATGGATCTGGTATGCTGAATTATATCATTCTATTCAAGAACTATATGCATCGATTATACTTCTAATTTCCATACTTGTTGCTGATGAATGACTTTCAATATATGACCTATTTGATATATTTACTAGGCATAAACAGTTGATTTGTGTGCCATCAACCCTGACTATGGTATAAAAATGCTTTCAATTATGGTATAAAAAGGCTTTCAAAACTCTGCAAATGTATATTGGCACCACCTGTTATCCTGACAACTTCTATGCATCTACAACATTCTCGCATGCCTGCTAAAGTTTATTATGAACTATCAAGAAGATTTGGAACCCGAAATGTTTTAACAAGAACACAGGGATGAATTTACTGGGGGAGGGGGGGAGGGGTGCGGAGGGTGTGCACCCTCCCCCTAGCCCTGGCCAGAGTGGTGCAGGAAGGGGTCTTATTTTTCATGATAAGCAAAAATTATTAGAGACAGAATGAGATACAGAATCGAAATTTGAGTAATAATATGATGATAGGCGAACTGTGAACAACAATTACAATTCAAATACTGTAGTCAAGCAAGACTTTGCAATAGTGGAGCAAGTTTATGGGTGGGAGGCACACATGAACGACACAACTTGGCACCAGAGCGGGCAGAGCACTCCCCCCCCCGCCCTCCCCCTATCAGATCATGCTGGACCCATTCCTGCAAGAACATTATAAAACAAAGATGATTCAACAAGTACATCATAAAATTGAATATTATTTTTGTGAAGATATGGCCGGATTTAGTTTCTGCAAGTTGAATATATATCAGCCATTTTATTTTTCTTTCATCTGACATACTATAAATCTAACTTTATTTAACTGGTCAACTGTTAAACATCAGTCCCTTAAAATTTTTTACAAGCTATTGAGTGTTGATTGAAGCCCTTGGCAACAGTGCAATCACCATGAGCAGCTACATGTACGCTTAGCGTACCTATTTTTGTCATTGGGAAGGCGGGAAAAGGCCCTGGCACCGGCCGGTCACATGACTTTCAACATCCGGATATAGTGGGTGTAATAAATTAAATTGTTATTTAGCTAGCGTGAACACCAAACGTGATTGGCTGATTTGTAATCACGTGACTTCAGATAAATGCAATGTTTCCCGCCGGGCAACAAGTGAAAAATTGTTGCCCGCCCCGACCGGCCACGTAGATAAATAAACAAAATGGTGGCACAACTACGAAAATTAGAAACTACGATTTTCCAATGTTGGGTTCAAATAAAGAATGTAAAAGGGAAGAAAAATACAGAACAGGAAACAGGATATGCTGCCGAAACGGTTTAAGTAGGTTCTTTAATTTTAAACTCGTTTACTCTATAGAGTTTTTGCCACGAAAAACAATTGTTGTATATGAATGTTGTTGAAGTTGATTTTTGTTCGTCGCCATATAACAAAAACACTTAATGTCTGTTCCCTCGGGAAATAGTTAGTTTTGTTTTCCCTCGAATCTCAATGTTTCCCTCGACTTCGTCTCGGGAAACATTGAGACTCGGGAAAACAAAACTAACTAACTATTTCCCTCGGGAGCAGACATTAAGTGTATAATAATAATGAATTAGAAAATCCAAGATGGCCGCCAACATAAGAGTGTCCACAAAATTTAAGTGCTTAGAGCGGCTTAAAAATGCGTTTAGTCTTTGAAATTTTTCCTTCTTTTTGCTATCGACGTACTCGAAATCAAATTTTTCAGCTTTTATTACATGGGAACTATGTAGTTGCTGTTCTTCCAACTGGGTTTGGTAAATATCGTTCGTTCGCTAAACAACATTTACAGCCAATTGAGCCAAAATGATTACGACAGATGCTCTCCAGCTGGACAGGCTTGCCTAAGAGGACACGGAAAGTGTTTTGAACTTGGGATGTTAAACTTGGTTTTACCCTTCCAAAGACTCTGCTTTGCGACGATTGGAGCGAGTTTATGAGGAATATTTTTACAGTGATTCAAAGAAATGTTTTTGCATATACTGTATATGTTGTTGATCTATTGTTGAATGTCACTTATATTATAAAGTGCCAATGGTTGGAATATTTAATCATTGATATTTTAAACACAGATGAAGTGTTATATGCTCTTTCCTTGTTTACATTTTCCTTGCAGCCAAATGTTGTTGAAGCAGGCAAGCTGCAAAACTGACATATGAGTGATATGACCCAAATATTGGATATACATCTTAGTTTGCTTCCAGTAAAATGTAAACAAGACCTTAAGAATTCTATATGAGATAAGAAATATTACGTTTAAAATCATGATTGGCAAATTAGCATGTGCGAATTGATGCTTCCTAATAATAGTATGTACTCCAGTAAAGCTTGCTTCCTTCAATTCTTGCTGTTACCATCTGCACATTATCAGGGTGGAGAGTTGATTTGAATTATTTGTCCCAGGGGATAAAGGTAGGAAACAGATTTCCATAACAAAAGGGGCACGGTGCCCAACCACTTAGAAGATGGCATGTACTTTAAATGACCATTCATTATACCCCAGGGTGGGAGATTCTTATGCCAAAATGTTATAGGCCCCTTTTTAATCTCTTAATTTAATAATGGAGACCCCTCCTAAATATTTAAAGTCTTAATAATATAACATGATGCAATTCTAATCTTCATTCATGTGAATGCCTGACTATGAAGAAAATAAATTTTGCAACACAGGGATGGATCCAGCATGTTCTGGTAGGGGGGGGGGGTGCTCTGCCAGCTCTGGTGCCAAGTTATGTCGGTCATGTGTGCCGCCCACCCATCAATTTGCTTCACTACTGCAAAATTTTGCTTTACTACTGTATTTGAATTGTAATTGTTGTTCACAGCTCACTTGTCATCATGTTATTACTCAAATTACTGAATCTCATTTTGCCTGTAATAATTTTTTGCTTTATCATGAAAAATAGTCCCCCCCCCCTGGCCAGGGCTAGGGGTGCACCCCCCAGTAAATCCATCCCTGTTGCAACATACACTATAAGAGCTAGAATAATTGCTTTCTTTGGATGATTTGTCTTAGAATTATACTACCTATGTTACAACAATTCTCCCTATTCTGAAACCAGTTGCTATTCTGTTTTTTACAACACTCACCGCCCCCCTCACCACAAAAAAACTCAACAAATTAAGGACCACCTCCAAGGCAATTTTGCCAGCAAAATAAATTTAATTTGATGGTAAGTGTTCTGAGAAAATATTAACTCACTGAGTGGCAGCATTCTGCCCAGACTTGCCACAAGTCGACCTCGAACGAAACGCAAGCAACAAATGTGAGCCAACGTTTCATTCGAGGTCGACTTGTGGCAAGTCTACATTCTGCCCTTGAGTAAAATTGTCTGGCACCAGACGGAGTAATATACTAAAGTAGGGCCCACTGCCACTATAAAGGGTTAAACAAATTTAAAAAAAATTGCAATGGTCTATATTCAAAAATCTATTTGTAAATTTTAATTTACTTTTATATACCTACTTATACTTATAGCTACCTTGCCCCAGTCACTTCAAGTAGTTCTACAGGAGGAGGGGGACATTGAAAATCCCTGGGTTTACTTGGTAAAAGCAAGAATTGAACCATGCATTACATGTATATGGAGAGCAGTTTTAAATATATTTTATCATGCAAATACCTTGATAATTGTTCTTAAACCTCTTTGGCTTAGAATGGGTACACCCTCCAAAGGTGTTTATTTACATGGTCCAAAGATGTAAATATACACTGTCCAAGGTGTTAATATAAACAACAAAACAATGTATATAATTAAATTTTACTAAATAAAATGTGGAATATTTTACAAATTGCATTACCATCCCAAAGTGTACATAATTTATCAATATAATTAGGACTTAAAAGCTGTTCACATGGGTTTGACTCTGACCCAGCACCCTTGGCTAGCTCCCCTTGCCTGATTACAAGTAGAAAACCTCCAACTCCCCTCTGACAAATCAGTCCAGATCTGCCAAAGAGGCAGGATTTCCTGGAATATTATTAGCAGTGAAATTGTTGCATATTTTCAAGCATGCATTGTAACCTGATTTTAAAGCCTGTTTGAACATCAGACATTGTGGCAATGGCAGGATGGTCCAGCCATGTGAATACAATTTTAAAATATCAAAAACAATGCAATTTAAGGTCAGACAGCCCAACTCCTGCGAACAGCCCTTTATTACACATTCGAAGCATCAAAGTACATGCAGGCACATGGAATTACATACGAGTATGTGACATATAAGCCCACCATTCACAACTTTGTCTGCAACAATGCAAGTACAATCAAGCTGGAAACGGATTTTATTAGTATTTTGATATATACATTATGGATCATGTCTAAAGACACCTGCACTTTCATATTGAAATTGTTCTAATATCATCCAAACAAAACACATAAAAAAACTGTAACATCAGCCAAATGAGCAAATCACTTTTTTAACACAATTTATGGTAAAATGAAGCAACATGTAATAAGTGGTAACAAAACTAAATCACATGCTAGAAGTTACTATCGCAAGGAGAGTGCTGCCTCATCCCCAATGGATCAAAGCCAGCATGTACAATTTGCTGAATAAGGGGATGTTTATATGATCCTGCTTTACCAGGACGAGATACGAGGCAGGGTGATTTCGATGTATTGAAATAAGTCATGGTCTACAACATTTCAGTTCTGTTAACCAGCATTTGAACTTTCATTTGGCCTAGTGACTTATTTCAATATTCAAAATCATCCCACCTTCCATCATGTAAACAGCCCCAAAGACCTGTTCATGGGGTAGGAAAAGTGCATTTTGAATACCAAACACCTTGCACAATGTTGAAGGTCAGCTAAATATTCTATTTCTACTTTGTTGGCATGGTACCGGTGATTTTATATGAATACCTGCAATGCTAATAGCTTCTTGCTTTTGTATGTATAATTATAATACTGTCAGTGCTGAAGCAAGCCATAGCAACAGGTCATGCTATGCAAGTTTTTAATTATTTGCATTGTAGGTTTATTAGCGTATGATAGCATGACCAGTTGCCATGGCTAGCTTGCCATTGAATACTGTACAATATCATATATGTATAAACAATAATAATACTTGAATGAATCATTGGACATGTAGAATTTAATAACAATTTCATATATAGAAGTAAGTCAGTTTTTGTCCCAATTATCATTTTAATGGCACCTTATTCAAGGCAACGTTCACAGAACAACTGAATAATCTGCTGATGGGGAGACAAAATCTATTTGTTGACATTTTTGTTTAATACGTCTGCTTCAGATGACACAATTCATTTGTAATGACTAAGATTGTGCTCAGTCAGAACTGCAAAGCTATATAATAGGAAAGAATTTGTTAGCATTATTGAAAAATATAGTGTACCATGAAATGTATAGTGACACAGGCACACAACCAGGGTGAATATATGAATATAGGCCGGTAGGATTATTTCATATTTATGCTAATAACAATGGACATATTTCGGAGATATATTTTTACAGACCTAGGCCATACCTTGTACAAAAATCGCTTGACATGTTCTATTAATACATGCATGCATGTAGGCTATTAAACTGCTGGTAAGCAGACAACAATCCACATTGTCGTCTGTCGCTTGCTATAGGAAATATCTTTACATTACAAAATATACACAACATTAGCCCACATTAGAGACGGACAAGTCGTCTAGACGAACAAATCGTCTCTCAAAAATCGTCTTCACAGACGGACAAGCAGTCGACCAAATTCAGACGACTTGTTCGTCTAACATAATTTTGTCCGACACGTTTTCACATCTGATGATTTGTTCGACTAAAAGACGATTTTGAGACGATTTGTTCGTCTAGACGACTTGTCCGTCTTCTAATGTGAAAACGGCTATTCAGTGTTTGTTTTTAAAACGTTCTGAAAGCAAATTGCTATGTCAATGAACATCTAAAATGAACACTAAACTCATCGCCTTGGCACATCGCCACACAAACAAATATAAAACCAAAAGTACATCATCTTGACTCCTAAATATATTAAAAAGACGATCTATTGTTTCAAATACCTCATATCGAATGCTAAACATTCGATCTAAATATAAATGCCTTCATGTAATATCACCAGAAAGAAATATATAAAGCTATCCTTACCTGAATTTATTCGAAATATTGTCGATTTGTGAAAATCCAACATATATCATGCGAGCGCAATACAAAATAAATTTTGACCGCCCCCCCTCGTTTAAAAAAACTTCCTGAAGCCTTAATTATTTCCCCGGAATTACGACATATTTATAAACAGACAAACACAAATTATAACTCGGCCAAAGAGACTGGACACAAATAAACACAGACACGCAATACTTCATGTTAAGAATAGTGTGCAGCAATTATTCAAAATTTGTAAACACTGTTGCATATATGATATAACAAAATATCGTCGCATTTCTAGTGGTAACTAATTATAAATTAGGCCAGTTTAAACTCGACTATGAAGAATATCAAAAACTAAAGGTTATGTTTCAGTTTTATATAAACCCAGACTTTAGTTTTATATATTTAAACATTTAATAACGCTATACGAAGCCAATTATGAAGGCACATTTTGCCCTAAATACTCGGTCAGAGCCTCAGAGGTGTGTTCTAGTACACAATTAATCTTCTCTCACAGATTAAAACAAACAATAATACTAACCATCAACAAATTGTGTATAAATCTTATCGAATTTAACCATTTTGCCACAGATTTTGCCAAAAATATTTCTTAGACGGACAAAGTATTAATAATGGACACTCCTTGCGTGAAAATGTTAATTTATCCCAAAGTTTGAATAAATTAACCCAAGATTGCATTATTTGCATAATAATGTTCTTGTCATTGACCAATCAGAATACATAGAAGACCGGCCGGTGCCAGGGCCTTTTCATGCCTTCCCAATGACAAAAATAGGTACGCAGTGCGTACATGTTGCATGCCCTCTTTCTTCTGCAGAGGCTTTAGTTGCATTTCCTTCCCTTCACCCTTTTCCGCCCGCGCTCCTTCACCCAGTGGCTCCGCCCGTGTTCCGAGATCCGCCATGTAAAGTGTAGTGAAATGTATCTCATCGTGATAAATCGTAGGACAACTAAAGCACAGAATAGAGAATGGACCAGAAGTGTCACTCGACGAGTGCTGATGTGAAATACGCCATCATATGACGCCATCCTGGAGTGCACCACAGAAGTTTTTCATGGGTACAAACATAGGTACAAAGTGCTGTGTGCACTCCAGGATGGCTTCATAGCACATAAAAAATTTCGGATGTTTTTCCCAAGCCAAAACACATTACACATAGGAGTGTCCCTTCTGGTCTAGTATCTATTCTGTGACTAAAGCCTTCAGACCGATTTCCATTCAGTGCAAAATATCGCAAGATCAACTTTTTCCGATCACTTTCTTTTGAAACACGTTCAGTCAACCTGACCGCTGCGTTTGATTGCTTGTATTTCAGTAACCTGAGTATCAGGCCCTCGGTATTAGTATTTCAGAAGAAATTGATCGCAAAATGTCGATCGCGCGACATTTTGCACTGAGTGGAAATCCACCTTTATGGTGCGCAAGCGCTTATAAATTTTGGTACAACTGGCCTGAAACTTAACATATTGATTCAATAAATTTAACATCAATATATTTATTGAAAAATAGCTATTATGTCAAAATAACAAACCTTTTTCAAACTTTTCGCGACTGTTCATCTGTAGTTGCAAGGGACGGTAATATCAAGGTCAACAGGTCAAGGTTTTATCACTGATTGACTATTCGAAGTAAACAATGTTTATATTTTCCTAAAAATTTAGCTTTATTCTGGCTTACTGAAAGTATAAAAAACCGTGGAAACCGTGAATTAGTATAATGATTGAAAATAATTATTAAACTATGATCTCGACTATGATTGAAATTATCGAAGTAGAATGCTATTTCGTTGTATTAAATTTCAGTAGACAATAGTTCATGTTAATATTTACAAAATGTGATGTAGTTTTGAAATTTGAAGTTGTACACACAATATAATCAGTGCTAGCACAATGGCTTCGTTTCAATTTGGGCATATAAAAAATTAAAATTTTGACAGCGTGGCCTTTCACAAACATAAACGCCTGATAATGCCGATAATTGATAAATAAATATCAGTGCCAGCACAACGGCACCAAAATAATAACAAATAACAGAATATAAGCTAAATTAAAAACAACAAAGCTTTACCTACCTCGATCTATTTTTCTATTAAAGGCCTTAAATTCCGTAAAGAATATTTTCTTTGCGTTTCCTCGACGAAAGCCGTGAACAAAAGCGTGCATATTACCTAAAGGTAATCGCTAGATAGTATACTTCAAAATAAGGTTTCCGTTTTTATAACGTAGTAAAAACTATCCTAACGCAAAACTAAACCCTAACCCTAATACTAACCCTCACCCTAACCCCAACCTAACCCTAACCCTAACCCTAACCTAAACCCTAACCTAACTCTAACTTATTTTAATTATTTTAAAAATTAATAAAAAAACGGAAATCTTATTTTGAAGTATACTATCTAGCAATTGCCATTACCTAAAGTTTCACTCATCACATGAAAATGCTCGTCGGACTGACTCGGTATTTGTCGTATTTTACGAATCTGTCACGTGATTTACCACCGCCCGTACGCACACCGCGACACGAAATTTAGAGCTATATGAAAGTTGCATGCCCATATATGGGCATGCAACAAAAAGGGAAAAGCCCTAGGAATGAGGTTGTGCAAATAGCTGATCTTTAATTTAGAAAAAACGTAACTTTGCGTGAATAGTAAAAGGGCTTAAACTAAACCAAATTGTTCGAAATTTTGTACAGTAATTAAAAACTCGACAAATTTTCCATCTATTAACTCAAAATACGATTACAACTTTTAAATTTTGTGCGCGAGCCAGTTTTAGTTTGTTGGAAAAGACCCCTGGTTCACAAAACTTGAGTTCAAGAAAATTTTTTCGTTATTCTACATTATAGGTACCCAAAGAAGCTATATATATAAAAAAACCGGATACAAGTAGGTGTTTTGCGAAATTGAGAGCAATTTCAAATCTGTTCAGTTTTTTTTTATACACCCTGTATATTTACAAAATTTAAAACTTTATACTTTATACTGAACCGAAATTTGGCTGACAGTAACTTAAATATACTGAAAAGTAACGTAGGATAAAATAAACTAGCAAGTTAGCAAATGTAAAAATATAGTAATAGTTTGATTTCACAACTGACAATGTTTTTGTACTGTTTATATTGTCGTAATTGTACAGCACATGCAATTACACGCGCCCAGCATGTAGCGATTAGCTGCATGCGATTGGTTCTCTAAATTTAGCAATCATTCTAAAAATACAAGTGATATTTGACATGTTTTGACATAATACTGGAAGCAGAGCATGCGCGACACAAATTAAACACAAAAACGGCAGAGCCTTATTTTCTATGCGAGGGAAAATCAGCCTCTGCTCTCAGGGTAACAACATGTAAGCTAATTTTAATAAAAAAATTAAATAATCACAACAAAAATAAACTGCATCGCACACACTAATACATTGCTCTGTCATAAGAGTGTAACCCTTCAAGTCGGCTAAAATATAAATATTCAAAGGGCAAAGTGTAAAATGTATAACAGATACAAGTATTTAAACATGCAGAATAAGGCAAGGCGTGCTGTATGTGTCGTATTATTTTACCGTATCTCCATTGCAAAGTACAGACCCTTGCCTTGTTTACTTTTTCCTGGCAGTCAAATTATGATTATGCAAACGTTAGAATACTTTCCCTATTGTGTTTCGACAAATCATATCATAATAACACGAATTAAGCACTGGACTGGACTTTGGACTTTGGACTATGGACTTTGGACTATGGACTTTGGACTATGGACTTTGGACTATGGACCTTGGACTATGGACTTTGGACTATGGAGTTTGGACTTTGGACTATGGACTTTGGACTTTGGACTTTCGATTTTGAAATTATATTATTTTTTACATTTTCGTATAATTATAGACCTATTGCACACGAACGACGTCACAGCGCCGGTGACGACGAATCTGGAGGACAAATTAGCAATCTTTGCATTATATAACTTTTGTAAACAAAGCAAATTTTGTAAAATTTTATAATAATTTTGTATTAAAATGGTAAATTTTTGCGCTGTATGTGGTTGTTGTACCCGAACATATATTGTTGGGGAGCATCTTGAGGACACTCCAAGGATTTGTGACGTCAGTGCAATGGTTCTATATTAAAATCTAAACAGAGAACGAAAATTTGCTGCTGAAAAGCGTGCTCATAGTACACTGCATGCACATGCATGATATAATATACAAGGTAAAAAGAACTCAGTATCAGTTATATATGCAGCAGTGCAATTTCATACGGATATATAGCCTGCAAGATAGCAGGATTATTCAACATTTTGGGAGTTAATATTTAAATTTTATATAATATTTGTATTTACAGTATCCATAGACCATAGTACAGTTTATGCTGCAGAACTTCTTCTTTAATATATAGCTTAGATAATAGATTAACTTCAGAAACAATTGTGACAAAAGTGTCTCGGCAAATACAAAATATTAACTATACAAGCGATTATTATTGCGCCTATTGAATATTGTATTAGCCTATGTATCTATTGACTGTTCATCTTTGAATAATAGTTTATACTAGTACTGTATTTTGTAATTGTTTACTCCGTTACACGGTAACGTTTTGTTAATGTTACATATTTTTGAAAGACATTCTATAGGTAGCTATCCTTATCACTAAGACTAAGTGCTTCAGTTATTATTAATAAATGTTAGTAGATGGACAGGAATATTCGAACGGAAATCTACACACTTTCTAAGACCTACTCAGTTGTGTGTGAGAAGGCAAAAATCTATGTCTATGTGCTTCAGGTAGTCTAGCAACTCAGTATTTTCCACGTTTACTGTAATACTACCACTTGCAAGTGATGAACCAGGCGGGAATCGTAATCGTAGTATAAAGATTAATGACCAGCATAACGTACGCAAAAGAGCCATATAGCCAATAATATAGACATAAATAGTAGGCCTATATAAAGTAATACTATATACATAAAGTAATCAGTAGTACCAATTAATGTATCATACATTCAATTCGTATTTTATAAAATATGACGACTATGACAACAAGGGCAGATTTCGTTCTAAGCCAATCAGCGCATTTGTTTACATTTTCGTTCTCGACCAATCAGAATGCTTAAAATTTAAAAACGTAAACAAATAGAGTGAGAAAATATTATCGTAATCTAAGGCTTCCGTGAGCTACAATATAAACTTTTTTTACCCAAAACCGAAAGATTCTAACAGAAAATACATATATCTTGAATTTTGTCGTGGGACTTTTTAAATTTCGACACAGAACGCGAAATATCGATGTTTGAATTACCGCCGTGATTGCGCTCTGTAGCCGCATCATATCGTCAAAACCAATCGAAATAACGCTGTTTTCATTGGGAAGATTTTGTAGTTTTTCTTCGTTTTATACTGCATGCATATTCTGGTATAATTTACTGTACTGTACCTCTGATCGTGTTGTCAGAAATACGTCAAAAAGTTATATTGGGCGGTGATCATTGGGCGGTGATAAAGTGCAATTTCATATCCGGTTTCTTGTTCGCTCTCGATGTATGCGCTTGTTCTTCGATCTGTTTGATTATTTTGTCCATAAATACAGTATGTGCTTGTTTGTTTTAAACAATTTTCAACGAGGAAACATCGAAACAGCACCTATAGACAAAGTGACAGTGCAAATAGATGGAACCATTTTGCTACAGCACCGCAGTGTTTATCTTGGTGTCAATGACGTTTCCAATGTCGGATTCCTTGCAGCAATGTATCGATTGTCCTTTCGTTTTCTCCATCTTCTGGCTGGATCTCGTGCTCATCATCATCGTCGTCTACTTCGCTTTCGTCGTCGCTTTCAATGTCTTCTGCCTCGTCTTCGTTCTCCTAAAAATTCGCTATCAGATCGTGGTTGAAGACAGCCTCGTTCACTACCTTGCAAGGACCTCGAGCTTTGTCAGCAATGTCGACTGACAAATATGGCAAACACTTATGTCAGGCAAAACACATTCAATGTGGAAAGAATGACTACAACTACGAAATATTTTCCACAAGGGGCTTTCTTTCTCGCATTCAGGTAATTAATTCGCATTTTCTAAGACGTAAATAAAGCAAAAGTAAGTTACTTGTAACCTATTTATAGATAGACTGTCTGTCCGAATTGCTTTTTTTGTTTTTTAGGTCTTTGTTTCAAGAATTATAAATGTTTGCTTGTAGGACGTAGGTCCCTTTCTTTCATTTTGTATGGTATTAATGAAATTTTCTATAAATCCTTCAATTTTTACATACACTTTGCATGGTGTGTTCTAAAAATCTAAAATTGGAACAATATAATTAGAATAATTTGGGTACATTTTCAAACAGTCTTTTATTTTGTAACAAATACTATATTTTTATGTTATATTTTCAGTTAATTTTTTCTTGAATGTGGAAAATGGTTAAATAAGAAGGATAAGTAATGTTAATTTTGTATGTTTGAGTTTAACCATTGACCGGCCATCAAGTGCCAGCGCTCTCCCCTTGACGAGTGAAATTGTCTGGCATTAGACAGAGTAAAATACTAAAGTAGGGCGCATCGGGGTGCAATGCGACTCAATGGGTTAACTAGACACACAGGCAGATAGGCCAGTTAACCCATTAAGAGACAGCGCTCTCCCCTTGACGAGTAAAATCGTCTGGCGTTAGACAGAGCAAAATAATCTGGTGTTAGACAGAGTAAAATACTAAAGTAGGGCGCATCGGGGTGCAATGCGACTCAATGGGTTAAACCACAATAAAATGCACTGCTGTCAGACAATTTTACTCAACATCTAGGTGAAAGTCTTGTGGTTTAATGGGTTAACCAAACAATCTACGCACCCTACTTTATTATTTTACTATGTCTAATACCAGACGATCTTACTCGTTAGAGGGAGAGTGTTGCACTTTAATTTTGTTTGACAGCATTCACAACCAGATACTGTGAGCATGCCCCCCCCCCCAACCCTGTTTCAACACTGGCAAGAAAATACCCACTCCATGTTTGAAACCGTGCGACAGTATATTGTGGCATTCGATTAATATCCCGTCGAAAATTTCCACTCAGTCCTAAGAGCAAGAACAAAAGAAACAGATTTAGCTGACCAGATTGCATTCAAAGCAAAAGAGATTGATGCATGCAAGCATAAACTGCATTCTTTTAAGTCTGTCTTTGTGCCAATTAAGATATTCAACTACAACTCAAAGAGAATTATAATAATACGTTGAAGGCAAAGGCTGAAAAATTTCTTTGAATCCCAAATGACCACCCTAACATGGCAACCCCGAGTTCGACGGCAACCCAAATATCCAGATCTGACCAAATGGAAACTGCCAACTCTATTTGGAGAAAAAATTGTGAACAATCATGTCCTGCCACTAGGCTTTACTTCTGTTCAACAAGCTCCAAATCCGAACAGGTAAAGGCAAAAACATTATTATATGGAATATGGCGGGGGGGGGGACATTCTCACAGTATTCTGTTTATGAATGCTGTCAAACAAAATTAAAGTGCAACTCTCTCCACTTGACGAGTAAGATCGTCTGGTGTCAGACATAATACAGTAGGGTGCATTGTATCTTAATGGGTTAACAAAACATACTGGCAGATTGTTTGGTTAACCCATTAAACCACAAGACTTTCACCTAGATGTCGAGTACAATTGTCTGACAGCAGTGCATGTTATTGTGGTTTAATGGTTAAACTCAAACATACACAATTAACATTATATCTACTTATCCTTCTTATTTAACCATTTTCCACATTCAAAGGGGAATTACATAAAAATATAGTACTTGTTACAAAATAAAAGAATGTTTGAAAATGTACCCAAATTATTCTAATTATATTGTTCCAATTTTAGATTTTTAGAAAACACTATGCAAGGTGTATGTAAAAACTGAAGGATTGATAAAAAATTTCATTAATTCCATACAAAATGAAAGAAAAGGGACCTACAAACAGACATTTAAAATTCTTGAAACAAAGATTCGGACAGACAGTCTAAATAGTTACAAGTATTAACTTACTTTAATTTACGTCATAGAAAATGCGATTTACCTGAATGCGAGAAAGAAAGTCCCTTGTGGAAAGTATTTCGTGGTTGTGGTCATTCTTTCCACATTGAATGTGTTTTGCCTGACATAAGTGTTTGCCAGATTTGTCAGTCGACATTGCTGACAAAGCTCGAGGTCCTTGCAAGGTAGCGAACGAGGCTGTTTTCAACCACGATCTGAGAGCGACTTTGCAGGAGAACGAAGACGAGGCAGAAGACACAGAAAGCGACGATGGAAGCGAAGCAGACGACGATGATGATGAGCACGAGATCCAGCTAGAAGATGGAGAAAACGAAAGGAATTGCTGCAAGGAATCCGACATTCGAAACGACATAAATTTGACACCAACATAAACACTGTGCTGTAGTAAAATGGTTTCATCTATTTGCACTGGCACTTTGTCTATAGGTGCTGTTTCGATGTTTCCTCATTGAAAATTATTTAAAACAAACAAGCACATACTGTATTTATCACTGATCTAATAATACACTGGATATAGCTTCTATACCTATCAAAAGTGAAGCCAACTCGCAAGCGTGCAAATTTACTTCCGGATACCCAAAGGAGCGATAATTAATATGGCGTTATATGGAGAAATGTGATGTCGAAGCAAATATTTTGTAAATATGAGCCGTTCTCGTAACGCGATCATGCTTATTTGTGCTTCTTATGAAAGATGAGTGTCTTATGATTAATTTGTAGCAAAATTGCTGCCTGTTACGCTTACACATCGCTCTAGAATTTGTTTGAAGAGTGGCATGTTTATGGTCCCGAGTTGTGGTTTATGCTGTCTACGAGTTTAATAATGAAGAGGAGTTTTAAATAATAATGAAGAGGATTATAATACTAAACTGCTTCTGGATTTTCTTCTTATCATGGTGAGGACAATATTCTACGCCGTAAGAAATAACGGTTTAATACTTGTTTTCAAAGATAAAAAGATAATTTAATCTGGGGAAACACCTATAAATCTCGTATTCAAAAGTTAGTCAATATTCAAAAAAAAATTGTTAGATTAATGACTTTCAAATCTTATTTTGATCATTCTGAACCAATCTTTAATTTATTACAAATACTCAATCTACAAAAAATTAATGATTATTTAACAAGTTTATTCATGTTCCGATATTTCCATCTACAAAATCTACCAGAATTATTCACAAATTATTTCTTTACTAATAAGGAAATTCACAATCACAACACAAGAAATTCTTCATTGCTACACAAAAACTCCAGCAGAACCAACTATGCAAAACATAGTCTTGCTAATAAAGGTATAGAAGTATGGAATAATCTTTCTGAACAATATGAAAAACCAAGGTCTTATGATTCCTTCAAAAAAATGATCAAAAACTACTTCTCACAGCTAGATTGATATACAACCTGTCATATTCCTGCAATAATATACAATATCAAAATTGTATTGTAAATATACATCCTAACTATTTTTATATATTATTAATATATGCTTTGCTTTGTATTTTCTTTAAAAAATATTCGAACTGACATTATATTAATTATTATTTTTAATTCTTAATTCATAATCTAGGGGCCTAAAATAAAAGCCATATGGTTTCTAGTAGGCTCCTAGCCCATTTGTAAATATTAAATAGCACTATATTATCTTTTGTAATGTTTTGGGCGAACTTAAATAAAAAAAAAAAAGATAAAAAGAGCATTTGAGTTTACAACATTGTGTGTTAATAGTGTTATTTTGCCTATAATTCCAACTCTGTAATCTAAAAACAGTAACACTGCCACTGGAAATGTTTCGTAATATGTGATATGTTGTTCGTTTTGTTATTTTCTTTATGAATCAGTGTATAATTATAACGACATGTGGTATAAATATTACATTGTTCCCACCTTTTAATCAAAGCCCCGTTTACACGAGCAAATTTTATTTGAAAAATTTCGTATGTCAAAGATATTTTGCTGGTGTAGATGATAAATTTGTGACAAATTCATTGTGACAAATGCATTTGATCAAAAGCTAGCATGTTAGCTTTTGATCAAATGCATTTGTCACAATGAAATTTGTCAAATAAATGTGCTTGTGTAAACGGGGCTTATATAAAATCCAAGGACTTTTCCAGGATTTTCAAGGACCTTATCAATTTTCAAGGACTTTCAAGGACCTAGGAACGGACAAATATTTGAAAATTACCTAAGGCTTGCTACTAAACTCGAGGAAAGCAAGAATGTCATGTACTATACTAATTCATTGTTCTTAATACAGTAAACTTGTTTTGGACTATCATACTTAATTTTTATTGAAATTGAAGAAAATGAGTAATTTAGGCATCCTTCAACTATTACCAGCCCAACTGAAATAAAATTCCAGGACTTGCAAGGACTGTATCAATTTTCAAGGACTTTCCAGGCCTGGAATTTTTGTTCATATTCAAGGACTTTCCAGGATTTTCAAGGGCGTGGGGACCCTGATATTAACCATGACTGAAACATAGCTTTATTTTTTAGGCCTGTAATGAAAGAAAAGACATTGAATAGAATGAAAAATCTATAGATGCTGTTTAGAATTTTATATTAGCTTGATATTTATTAGTCATATTCCAAAAAGGAGTGGCAGACACAGGGTCATACCGAGCTGGATGGGTGTGGGTATGGCACCCCCACTTTCTGAAAAACTCTTGTTAATTAAACAGAGATTATGTTGAAAATGTGACTTGTCCATATATTGATTGAAACTGGTCAGTAAATGGATAAAAATGTTGAGTTAGTCTGTAATGTGAAAAGGCTGTACAGGAACATCCCCCACCCAGAGTGGTCTTGGTATGTCACTGACATTTGGGAGGGTAAACTGGGGTGACTCCTTGTCAGTCTAATCAGTGCTGGAGCTAGCCATAGCAACTGGTTGTGCTGTGGTAATAAATGCAAACTTAAGCAGTCCAAAGACAATAAATTTCTAAATACTTGAATAATTCAAATTGCTAAAAAATTGTATAGCAAGACCAGTTGCTGTAATGGCTTAGTAGCTCTGCACACCATTACATTTATCTCTGATAGAGTTTCATCCAAAAAAGGTTAACATAAATTTTGAGGAATGACAATTCTGAGAATTGATATGAAGCAACTGAATGACATGAGAAAATCAGCAACAAAAATTTATCTGTCAAATATTTTAATATATAAGTGTCTGCCACTGGTTCCAAGACAATCTCGCAATGCTACTGCAAGGTTCGTTTTCACCATCTTGCAAAATCATACACAGACAAGTTATCTACAAATAGAGTTAGGAAGAAGTTAACCAAATTAGTGTTATTTGAACATCAGTGAATCCTTCACAATAAACATTAAATCTAGATTTACGCCTGTATTCTACAAGCTCACTGAGTGCATGTGAAACGGAAATCGCATTTCTGCTGATCAATGATAGAATCCTTTCTCAATCAATAGCAAGACTTTTAGTAAAATAATCAAAAACAAACTTTCAAACGAGTGCAAATTTATAAGTCTTGTAATGGTGATAAGGTGATTGTGATCTCCCACTCAGTGAGTATCAGTGCGCTTTTAGAATACAAGCCTTAGATTTCTATTTACTTGAATAATTCGACCACACTAATAGCCAAGCAATCAAGTTTATTAAATGTAAATATTGTACATAAACTGCCACTGCATATTTATTACTGTAAGTAATAATTATATTGATACCTATACTAAGTGTAACTATATTAGAAATGAAAACAGTAAACAGATATAATATGCGTCGTAACTTCGGTGCCGTTAATTGTCTATAAGAAAAAAAGATTCCTTAGCGCCTGTAAAATCCAGAAGTACTTTAGTATTATAATCCTTTAAACTCGTAGACAGCATAAACCACAACTCGGGAGCATAAACCACAACTCGGGACCATAAACATGCCACTCTTCAAACAAATTCTAGAGCGATGTGTAAGCGTAACAGGCAGCAATTTTGCTACAAATTAATCATAAGACACTCATCTTTCATAAGAAGCACAAATAAGCATGATCGCGTTACGAAAACGGCTCATATTTACAAAATATTTGCTTCGACATCACATTTCTCCATATAACGCCATATTAATTATCGCTCCTTTGGGTATCCGGAAGTAAATTTGCACGCTTGCGAGTTGGCTTCACTTTTGATAGGTATAGAAGCTATATCCAGTGTATTATTAGATCAGTGGTATTTATGGACAAAATAATCAAACAGATCGAGGAACAGGTGCATGCATCGAGAGCGAACAAGAAACCGGATATGAAATTGCACTTTATCAACGCCCTCTGATCACCGCCAAATATAACTTTTTGACGCATTTCTGACAACACGATCAGAGGTACAGTACAGTAAATTATACCAGAATATGCATGCACTATAAAACGGAAGAAAACCAGAAAATCTTCCCAATGAAAACATATCGATTTTGACGATATGATGCGGCTACAGAGCGCAATCACGGCGGTAATTCAAACATCGATATTTCGCGTTCTGTGTCGAAATTTAAATGGCTGAATACATTTATGAAAAGCTAAAACTGACACAGACAAAGGTACTATACATTGTAAACACAGCCTATTTAGGCAGGCGCTAAGCCAGTGTAAACTATTATGCAAAGATGAACACAACCTCGTACCCAGGATCTTTCTTTGGGAAAGGAGAGACCCTTGGAACGAGGTTGAGATGAACAATACCGTCATGCATTTAATAGTATTTTTGCGCAAGTGAATAAATATATAACAAATCATACAAGTTGTCAAGTTGATTGGTCAAATTTCACTATGATAAATTTCCCGATAATCACGGCCTGGCCTGGCTTCGGCGAATAATTGTTCAAAGCATAAAAACCAAAGGCGCAATAATAATCGCGTGTAGTTTATACTTATACGTGATATAGTTTCTCAATATTTTGTATTTGCCAAGATACTTTTGTCACAATTGTTTCAATAAATCTATTATCTATACGATAAAGAAGAAGTTGTGCAGTATAAACTGTACTATACATACTATAAATGCAAATAGTATAATAAAATTTAAATATTAAATAAAAAATATTACTGAGATGATCCGGCTGTTATCCCACAGGCTATATCTATGAAATTGCACTGGTATACCTATATAACTGATAGTATTTTTTACCTTGAATATTATATCATGCACAAACTTTCGTTCTCTGTTTAGATTTGAATTAATATAATTATACGAAAATCTTAGAAATAATATAATTTCCAAATCGAAAGTCCAAAGTCCATAGTCCAAAGTTCAAACTCCAAAGTTCATAGTCCATAGTCCAAAGTCCAGTCCAAAGTCCAGTCCAGTGTTCACAATATGTCCTCTTTCGATCGAGCTTTAAAATACATTTTTCTGCCAACGGGTTTAACACGGCAAGGGATCTATTTAATTTTTTTCCTTAAGTCATATATTAAATTGCCAGAGTATAGTACAAAGTAATGCTTTTACTGCCAGAGTGCATGCAGTTTATTTGACGGATAGCGATATAAATAACTTTTAACGCTCGGATTGTTCGTTCATTTATCTCTCTCTACTATATAATATATATATATATATATATATATATATATATATATATATATATATATATATATATATATATATAAATATATATATATATATATATATATATTATATAGTAGAGAGTGAAATACTGAAAAATACACAGTGATATATTTTTCATATCTTCACCAGTGAAAATATCGATCACGTGATTTTTGGTATTTATACAATTTTTTGCTTGGACTATATAATGAACAGAACATTACACGGTGGCTTGAAGATATGTCTTTTATCTTCTCGTGTTAAAAACAGTATTTTACTCACTCGCTGCGCACGTTCGTAAAATATTGTTTTCACCACTCGAAGATGAAAAGTCACATCTTCGCGCCGCCGTGTAATTTCCTGTATATATAGTATATCTTTCAAATCTACGGGCAAGCAGCTTTTTCCAACATACGTAGTGAACAACCCATCTATAGCATTGTTCCTTTTGGTCCCTTTGTTAGCAATTCAGTATACCCGTTGACCCGTTTTGGGCATTTAAAAGCAAAAAAATTAAAAATATTTTAAAATAATACAGTGGAACGTTTTCAACTATCTAGGGGCAACGTACAATTTCAAGAAACTGTCCAGCTGGATGCCGATCAGAAATAAAAAGTGTCGAAAAAGCAATACAAGAACAAAATCAAGCAGTAAGTTCATTTACTTAAGTAGTCGCACTATATATATATATATATATATATATATATATATATATATATATATATATATATATATATATATATATATATATATATATATATATATATATATATATATATATATATATATATATATATATACCGGGTGTCCCAAAAAAAGTACTCCTGTTTGATTCGTAATAATTTCTAAACAAGTAAAGCTTTTAAAGAGAAATAACTTGCATTAAATAGAGGAAGGACTAACTTAGATTTTGATATATTACAGTTGTATTTCACTGAAAAATTCACGGAGATATTAATCTTTAAAATCGGGAGCATATTTCTGGATGTGTCTGAAATATGCAAAAAACGGCGTATCAAATATTAATCAAGATTTGCCCGACTGAAACATGCACTATTACCAGTAAATAAATGACACTTGACAAATCGTTTATTATGAAACAAAGTATTATTATCTACAAAATAAAAGCAAGATTTATTCGTCCGAAATCCGCATGTGTTCCCAGCACGAATACGTTTCCTTATTTCATGAGACCACTGCATCGCGAAGGATCGTCATGGATCGTTCGTAGTTCTGAATTAGGGCATGCTGTCACAACGGAATTGTGAAGCTCTTCTAACTTCTGCAACGTTCTGAAATCTTGTTAAGAACACCCAAACTCTTTTGCCTTTTCTTAATCTTGGCAAGTTCAGAGTAAACTGAGAATTATATGAAACACAGTCAAACCATACAACTCCATAAGACATAACAATTAAGCAACTCCCCAGAGACATGCAACATTTTTGGAACAAAACGTAACAAAATAGTAGTGTTGATACGGTGATGTGTATTTGCAAAAATAAAAAAAGCAATATTATTTCCTTCAATAAAGAATAATATTCAACTTGCTCTAACCGAGAAATAATCTACTCAGTTAGTACTCTAACCGAGAAATAATCTACTTAAGAATACGAAAAATTTAAGCGCCTGCCTTCCATGGTCAGTCTTTCGAGTACATTTAAGTTTGTAAAGACCTAATATTAAATACTTGCATAATTTCGAACGTTCATATTTCAGGAAACAATGAGCTAAGACTTACATGTAAGATGTCTAAATCTACGCCATATCTCTTACAAACCCTAACGATAATTCGCTGAAATACAAGTTAGCCTGATATGTCATTAAGCAAACAAACGCTGGAGTTAATATTTGATATGCCGATTTTCGCTAATTTTAGACACATCCCAAAATATGCTCCCGATTTTGAACATTAATATCTCCGTGAATTTTTAAGTTAAATACAACTGTCATATATCAAACTCTAAGTTAGTCCTTCCTCTATTTAATGCAAGTTATTTCTCTTTAAAAGCTTTACTTGTTTAGAAGTTATTACGAATCAAACAGGAGTACTTTTTTTTGGGACACCCGGTATATATATATATATATATATATATATATATATATATATATATATATATATATATATATGACGAAAAATGCTAAAATTGCAGCTAGGATTCATATTTATATATTAAAAGATTAAAAGTTTCTTGTCACTAGCTATGTAAAAAACGTAATCACGTTTATAAAAAAGTTTTTACAAGACGTTTCGATCAGAAACCTCCGATCTTCGTCAGTTGATATTAAAAACTAAGAAGCCAATAAACAGGCCTCTATTTATACGGTTCGTTAGCTATTAATTTGGATGCATCAGTGACCCATAAACGTCTGGAATGTCAATATGGTCATTGCCAGAACTTTTGTCCACTTGGGAATACCAAGCCTCAAGGAACAATCGTTTGCGATAATTTTTCTCTCTACTAACTATTTCGGCGTTTTCAAAGTCCATATTATGGTCATATTGCTCAACGTGTTGGGCTATCTTGGAATTCTTATCATTATATTCAACAGCTCTTTTATGTTCTTTTATTCTTGTTTTCAATGCTCGGTTGGTTTGACCATAATAAGTAAAATCACAAGCGGAACATTCAATTTTATAAACGATGTCCCTTGTACGGTTGGTGTCTAGTTTATCTTTTGGCTTTGGAAATTCTTGCTGTAATGTGCGAGTTGGTTGGAATGAAACACGAACTTTCTCACGTTGTAATGTTCTTGTAATTCTTTCTGTAACGCCCTTTATATATGGTAGAACAACATAACTAGATGAAACTGTTGATTTTTGCGTTGCATTCACATTTTCGTGCGAACTATTTAATTCCTTGTTTTTGTTTCGCCTCCTGTTATCACAGCTTCTTATGAATTGTAAGGGGTAACCGTTATCTCTTAGGACCTTTAGGACATGTTTTCTCTCTCTACGTTTTCCCCGGTTTGTTGAGGGTATTTTCTCTGCCCTATCGAGTAAAGTATTAACTACAGATCGCTTGTGTTGTGGAGGGTGATTTGACGTGTAATCCAGGTATTTGTCCGTATGCGTCTTTTTACGGTAAACATCAACCCTAATTTGACCATTTTGCCTAATTGTTACAGTATCCAAGAATGGTAATCTATTATTTTCTTCCGCTTCAATGGTGAATTGGATTTGCTTGTCTATTGAATTTAAATGCTGATGAAACTCCTTACGGTTACCCCTTACAATTCATAAGAAGCTGTGATAACAGGAGGCGAAACAAAAACAAGGAATTAAATAGTTCGCACGAAAATGTGAATGCAACGCAAAAATCAACAGTTTCATCTAGTTATGTTGTTCTACCATATATAAAGGGCGTTACAGAAAGAATTACAAGAACATTACAACGTGAGAAAGTTCGTGTTTCATTCCAACCAACTCGCACATTACAGCAAGAATTTCCAAAGCCAAAAGATAAATTAGACACCAACCGTACAAGGGACATCGTTTATAAAATTGAATGTTCCGCTTGTGATTTTACTTATTATGGTCAAACCAACCGAGCATTGAAAACAAGAATAAAAGAACATAAAAGAGCTGTTGAATATAATGATAAGAATTCCAAGATAGCCCAACACGTTGAGCAATATGACCATAATATGGACTTTGAAAACGCCGAAATAGTTAGTAGAGAGAAAAATTATCGCAAACGATTGTTCCTTGAGGCTTGGTATTCCCAAGTGGACAAAAGTTCTGGCAATGACCATATTAACATTCCAGACGTTTATGGGTCACTGATGCATCCAAATTAATAGCTAACGAACCGTATAAATAGAGGCCTGTTTATTGGCTTCTTAGTTTTTAATATCAACTGACGAAGATCGGAGGTTTCTGATCGAAACGTCTTGTAAAAACTTTTTTATAAACGTGATTACGTTTTTTACATAGCTAGTGACAAGAAACTTTTAATCTTTTAATATATATATATATATATATATATATATATATATATATATATATATATATATATATATATATATATATATATATATATATATATATATATATATATATATATATATATGCTGTTGAGGCGATCAGTAGAATACATGATAACTTTTCTAAGGTTTGTAGCTGATCTAGTTAAAAACATTTTATTTAAAATAAAAACTAGTAAAATTAAAAACTAAATTTTCGGCTGCGAACTGCAAGCCTTAATCAGAGTATATGGCAAGAGTCATTTCACCTCTATTTATAATGTTTGTCGTTCCGCTTGATTTCATCTGCTAATATAGAATAACAAGCCGGAAATTCAGTATGTTCATTAGCCGTGTTTTCGCTAAGAGTGGAATGTAAAGCCTCTAAGAAAATCCTTTGTTCGTAGTTCTTAACTCCCTTTTCTAATATTACATACAGCGTCTGATTTTGCAGCGTTGTGACCAGTGCATTCAGCGTGTTCCTTTATTGTCGAAAAAATTTTCTTTCTAACTCCCGGTTTGTGTTCTAACCACCTTGTCGCCCAACATCTCTTTGATTCACCGATATATGTAAATGGACATTCTCTGCATTTGTATTTGTATACAATAGCTTTTGTTCTGTCTTCTGACGGTCTTGGTACTTGTTCTGTCTTCTGACGGTTTTGTTCCGTCTTCTGACGGTCTTATTGTATACAAATGCAGAGAATGTCCATTTACATATATCGGTGAATCAAAGAGATGTTGGGCGACAAGGTGGTTAGAACACAAACCGGGAGTTAGAAAGAAAATTTTTTCGACAATAAAGGAACACGCTGAATGCACTGGTCACAACGCTGCAAAATCAGACGCTGTAATATTAGAAAAGGGAGTTAAGAACTACGAACAAAGGATTTTCTTAGAGGCTTTACATTCCACTCTTAGTGAAAACACGGCTAATGAAAATACTGAATTTCCGGCTTGTTATTCTATGTTAGCAGATGAAATCAAGCGGAACGACAAACATAATAAATAGAGGTGTAATGACTCTTGCCATATATTACTCTGATGAAGGCTTGCAGTTCGCAGCCGAAAATTTAGTTTTTAATTTTACTAGTTTTTATTTTAAATAAAATGTTTTTAACTAGATCAGCTACAAACCTTAGAAAAGTTATCATATATATATATATATATATATATATATATATATATATATATATATATATATATATATATATATATATATATATATATATCAGGCGACGATGTTTATAAGTCTCGATAAATAAATTCCTGTATGATTGCGTGCGAGTTCGTTAGGCTACTTGCGTGATGGTAGCCTATATTGCGTGCGCACGCTCAAATTTTCCCGCCAAGAATTGCTTCCTGTGGAAACACTTCGAGAATAGCTCACATCACCTGTACAACAAATTGTTCATGTTACATTTCAAAATTTCCAGTTTCTTTTGGAAGCTTAGGTTGCAACTCTTTGCGCCGCTGCAAAAGGATGATGCTTGTTTTCGAGCTGGCGGCGCCACTGAGTCAATGACAGATAAAAATATCCCCACAGGTTCAATCAGGTATGGCGTTTCTGGTTTGTGTATTAATATCATCCTGGATGATCTTACTAATATTACCTAATTCAGTCTTTGCTGGGGTGATAAGACGGTATTTGGGATTTGTTTCAAAATTCTCCTTGTCATCTTTTAATGTAACAAATGCTTCTTTTAATGCCATTGACTCAATACGATCGCTGACTGAAAGGTTAATTGTCTGTAATTTGTTCAAAATTGATTTCATCTATCACATCATTGTCAGTAAGTTTATAAGTTTTTGTTACGTTATCTTTCACAATTTTATTGTAATCCTCTGGAGTTGTTTTATATACATTTTTGGTTTTGTCCGCAAAAACAAATACAGTTGGCGGCGTTTTTACTTTCTTCAGATCATTATCCAAATTATTTAAAAATTTGTCGGAAACGTTTCTGAACTGAATATTTTCCATCATGTTTACAAGATCGTCTTCAAAAGCTTTCATTTCATGGATAAAAGGTAGTGCCGTTTTAGATTTTACCTCAAATTTAAATTGTTCTTTCGCGTTTGGTTCATCCAGGTAAAAATGCGCTTTCCATCTCGTTCTGGTTACCACGTTTTCGATCTTGACGATAAGCTTTTTCTTGTATTCATCAAGCAAAGGTAAAGGCTATCTTTAAAAGGGGGGACGGGGAATCGGGGAATGGGGGAACGGGGAATCTGGGAATGGGAGAATCGCAAATATCCCATATTCCCCCTTTTAAAGATGGAATATTCCTGCTCTTAAAGATCTTTAAAAGGGGGAATATCGCGAATCTGAGACTGATTTAATTAATATCCTTGACAAGTAAAGAGTAGCAGGGAGTCGGAATCTTTAAAAGCAGTCTACGAGTTTTTAAATTCCGGCGCGTAAATTCTTTCAGACTACAGACTATATACGCAGACAGATTAGGCTACACTGCGCGCATTGCAATTGATGTTTCGCTGAGACTCCGTACGGAAACTACTATGCTTTCCGCGTCTTTTGTCTGAATACAGACACTGTAATGTGACACTGAAACTTGTCAATATGGTTATTACATTAATCTTAGCCTTGCCGCAAACACCTTTGGCTAACACAGCATTACAGCATCTGTTAGTAGTTTCCGTGCCAATGTCTTGGCAGACGTTACAGTGACTAAAGAGAAAATAACATAAAAATCGGGAAAATAGTTTTATTTTTCGACGTTGCTATGTCAGGTCTATTCAATAACTTCTGAGTTCCAAGTCTTGTAACGCGACCGAAAAAAAGTCATGGCTTACCGTCTTTTGACTGGAATTTATTGCAAGACCATCAAGAGTTTAGGTCATGGGAGTTTTGGCACAGTGCTTTTGGCAAACTATGGAGTTAATGCCCGTAAAGTTGTGATCAAGAAACTCAAGGGAGAATCTATCGAAAGTAAACGGCGATTCGTGTAATTTGCAGGATTTTTACCACTATTTCAACGGCGAATTCGATTTCAACGCATTTGCGGATATTTTACCGGTGTACATTAAAGATACCGTGGCTGCCTTGGATTATCTACACATGCACAACATTGTCCACAGGGATTTGAAACCATGCAAGCAATGTGTTAGTTTCCAATCAGCACTACTGTTATAGCAAGGATAAAGCATTTGTTACTGAAATGTACGCAAAGTGTTCGATTGTCGGCATGATCGTAGACTTTTGATTAAGATATTATTATGGGATATTCCCCCGTTCCCCGATTCCCCCGTTCCCCGATTCTTCCGTTCCCCGTTCCGCCTTTTAAAGATAGCCCAAAGGTAAACCAATATTCTTCAAGGAATAATTAAGCCGGATCTGATTCATGAATTCTAAATATTTGCGTTTGCACAAAAATATGTATCAATATTAATATGTATCAATATTAATATGTATGAATCTCGGAATCTTGGAATCTTATCATATAACCGCAGAATATGTTATTATCAAGATATTATGATTATACTTATGCAACATATTGTTCTGTATGCAATAATTTAACACTTAGCTACAGAAACAGACCTTGGTAATATATTATCAGTATATACTATATACGTTGCAGAATTTAATATCTCCATCTTGATGCCAATACATAATAATATACACGCTGTGCGCGCATCTAAATAATGCCGTCGGTTTATGAGTGCGTAGCAAGATGACCAGGCGGGAGGCAACTAAATTACATTATATATATATCATTGCAATCAGGAAAAACTCAATTAATTAGATGCACTATAACACCTCGTATTCCGTCAAAAAATATCACGTACACTTGCGAACAATTGCGTTCATATATACATATATAGTCTATATTCATTAAGGTTATGTCTTATGTCAGTAAGACAATAAGCCCCTTTGACTCCTCCTTTACACTAGTATAAATCAAGTTCTATATTATTGATGATCGATTGCATGTATGTATGGGTGCATTGTATGTTTGAATTTCGCCGAAAAAGCGCTAGATTAACGCTCTGCCGCTACAACATTGCCAGTTGAAAAACCACGTGCTATATAACTCACTTACTCACATAGCAAGACTATGAGCCTCATTAACCACGTACTATATATAACCTTAATTCGTTGAATATAGACTATATCATAGTTAATGAACACGGCCATTGTTCGCAAGTGTGCTATTTTTTGACGGAATACGAGGCGTTACAGTACATCTAATTGATAATTGAGGTTTTCCTGATTGCAATGGTCATATCTTGTTACTCACTTGATTTTAAATCTATTCATAAACCGACGACATTATTTAGATGCGCGCAACACGGCAACAGCGTTTATATTATTATTTATGCATTGGCATCAAGATGGAGATATTACATTCTGCAACGTATAGTATATACCGATAATGTATTACCAAGGTCTGCTTCTGCTAACTCACCAAGTATTAAATCATCGCATGCAGAACAATATGTTGCATAAGTATAATAATAATATCTTGATACTAACATATTTTGCGGTTATAAGATAAGATTCCAAGATTCCAGGATTCCAAGATTCCAGGATTCCAAGATTCCAAGATTCCAGATTCCAGATTCCATGTTTTACAGCTTACCCCATAGGTAGCCTGTTCTCTCGGAAAATTCCAAAACGCCTCCTGCCAACTCCAACAACGCTTAAGCGCTTAATTAATGAAAATAAACAATGTTTAGCTATACCGGCTAATATGAAATATTTAAATGTAGCGACCAACGGTTTTTTTAAATTATTTAGTCACGAGAACAGGCTACTTATGGAACACATCTCGCGATAATGGCCAAGAATGCTCGCTGTTATAAATCACATAAATTAGATTGATCAGTGCTTTTTTGGTAATGGCTAGGTTTGTTCATGTAAGAGAACATCGACTGAGCCTTAAAAACCCCACAAAAAGCTTAAACGGGTAGTCTAGAAGCATTTAAAAAAGTCACGTGATATTTGTTTCATCCTTTTTATTTATTTCTTCCCTCGCCTTTTCGCTCGCGCGCCCGCAATCCTTGCTGTTATTTTCGTTGGAACGTCATGTAATATTTTCGTTTTGTCAATTTATTCGCCATATTTCAACAATCTTTCGAAGCAATGTTTCTGAGGATACATAAGCGCCCTGTTTGAAGCTATTCACTGGAAATACAAGCTCTTATAATTTATACAAGTAAGTGCAATAATTTAAATATATTACGTTATGATGTTTTATTCATATTACGATTTATTAATGTTTTATTCATATTCATAGCACAGCTCTTAGTTGGACCCCCTGTGGGCAGACAATATCTTCCTGCTTGCGCTGGGTATGGAAATTATGAAACACGCACTCGATTTTCAACTTATCATATAACGTAGTGAACAATATAACACAACATAACATAACACTTACGAACTAGTATGGTTCGATGTACCCTGGATCAGGGGGTTTCCTGTTTTGCTGAAGCTGTAGCCTGCACTCAGGCAGTGCTGGCGAAATTGGAAAACCCCTGGGCGCGATATGTTGATTGATTGATTTCGCCGAACCAATCAGATGCCTAGGGTCAGATTTTGACCCTAGACATCTGATTGGTTTATCGGGCCTTATCGGCAAACACAAATAAACGTTTGCTGTATTTTTTTAATTTTTTTTTTTAAATTTTCGCCCAATTACATAACAATAAGAAGTAGAATTAAATATTTACAAAATTAGGGCTAGGAACCTTCTAGAAACCAAAAGGCTTTTGTTTAAGGTCCCTAGGTAATAATTATATAACTAGCTAATTTCATAATCTAGCATGCAGTTCGAATGTTGTTTTTTAAAGTCAGGAAATATATTATAATTAATGTACAATACATAACTGTAAAATAGTAAGCTGGAGTTGTATTACATTTGAAAGAGAAAAATAGGTTTTTAACAAATAATGAAGAACGGGATATATATTTATATATATTTACATTTACAAACATTTTACTGGTGAAGTGGAAATGTTAACTTGAAGTAATTAAATGCAGAAAGTATTTTTTTATAGTTTTTTTGAAAGTACCATAGAATTGAATTTTCTTATATTGTGTGGGAAGATTATTCCAAACATCAGTTCCCTTATTAGCAAGAGTATGTTTTGTATAATTTGTTCTGTAGCATTTTTTGTGCAAAGATGATGAATTTCTAGTGTTGTGGTTATGGATTTCTTTATTAGTCATGAAATAATTTGTGAAGATATCTGGCAAATTTTGCAGATGGAAATATCTGTACATAAATAGACTTGTTAAGTAATCATTTACTTTGTAGATATTCAATAATAATTTGTATTCTATTTATACTGTTCAACAAGTGAGTGCATTTCGTTAACAAAAAGCGATTGTTCGTGGATGTTTATGAGGAGAATTTGTTGGTTGTCGTCTCAGATGAAGTTCATGTTATTCCTAAACAGTTAGATCAAATAGCGTCATTGCAGACATATTAATATCACGCTCTGATGATGCGATGATTCTGTATATATGTCGAGTATAAATTGAGCGGAATTTTGTCGTGTGTATGTGGTCGTGTTGTGCTGTATAGCCTGTACTGTATGCTGTACTGTGTATGTTCAATTGTTTTTCATGTAGTTTGTTGTTTTAAAATTGTGTAGCCCGTATTGTGGAATTCATGAATATTTATGAACAAAAATTCAGTCGTGGCAAGGCATTTGAGCTAAATAATTATGTTATATATTTTATATGTACATATACACAATGTAAAGTCCTAAACAGATATAGAACGTTCTGTATCATCAAACTTGAAAGTAATAATTCAATAACTGTCATTACTTTATATTTCACATGCAAGTATTAAATATGTACTCGATTGCTGCTTGTATTTTAATTTGTAACTTGAAACTGCTTAGAATCTAGGCAGATTTGCCGATTGTCAATTTGTCATCAGTATAAATTTGGGGACACGTTGTGTCCAAAATAGACAGCCGATGCGCCAGTTCATTGGAAATCTTCCAAGAGAATATATTACATTTTCCTCTTCCGAATACAATTATCATTTATAAACCTGGAGCGAGGGGGATTCGGCGAAATATTACCCGAAGTGATGATATTTCCCGAGGGGCTTTGCCCCGAGGGAAATATCATCACTGAGGGTAATATTTCGCCGAATCCCCCGAGCGGAGGGTCTATAAATTATATATTATACCGAAAATTAAAAGCCTCCAAGTTGAGAAATAAAAAATTGACACATACCTTCGTGAATACGATGTTAAATTTTCGGATTAACGCAAGTATCGTCGCTTTTCTTTCGAATCACATATCGTTTGGAATATTAATGACAACATTTTTCAAAATTTGCTTCAAAATTTTGAAAAAGCCCCAGGTTTTACATCATTTACCCAGATTATTCATCACTCATCAATACTATTTATATTTTGTCGGCCATGTTGTTGTCATGCGTGTTGTCTCGCGTGGTTTACGCGAATAATGTTCCACCCCATGTTTCCCGGGGAACATGGGGTGGAACATTGTCAAAAAGAACGCAGGCTCGCTAATTGTTGACGTAAGGCGTGATATCGCGATTAATTTCATGCTCACGTGGCACAAACTAAGCTTCCTGATTGGACAATTTGAATTTGAGGTATAATATCAATTAATGTAACATTGGCAAACACAACAAAATTGGTCAGGGGAATATGTTTTTGTTGAATACTTTTGAATACGTACTGGACTACACCCTTCAGACCAGAAGTGTGAAACATTAATAAATTACGTCATGGAAATGAAATTCGACATGTCGCACCCAGAGGTTTTCTCCGCCTCGTCGCCTCCAGAAAACCTCTGAACCCAGGGTAGGTTCGATGCTGAATTAATATAAACGAGTATGTTTATGACATTCAGTATATATTTCATAATTTCCAGTCTTAAATCCGTCTGACCGTGTAGCTCAGTAGGTAGAGCGTCGATCTAGTAATTCAAAGATCGCGGGTTCAAGACTCAGCCGGGGCAGACAGCATCCTTTCTGCTTGCGCTGGGTATGAAAATTCTGAAATACTGAAAATTCTAAAATATTTTTTTTCGACAGTCGGAGGAGAAACTAAATCAAACCAGAAGTGAATTAAAAAATGCTATCTCAAAACTCAAAGCTGACTTAAAAAGCGAAATCTATCAACTTCAAAATGAGTCGAAAAGCGATCATTGCAATAGACTGAAAACAGAAAATAAAGGCTTGAAGAACGACATCGCCAAATTGGAGCAAGTTATCGCGAACTTGAATAACACATTGAACAATTTGACGAGGGGAAATGAAGGTTTGTATTTGTATTTTTTTATCAATTGAAAAACAATCTTCGCTTATTTAAGTAAGGTATTTTCAGTTAATACGTCAGTTATGAAAAAACACCACAGGAACAGTACAATGCATATACAATGAACAGGGACACAATGCGAAAAAAATCTGACACAAATCATCAGCAAAGAACATGTATGATATTTTGCCCTACCTTTTTAAATTACAAAAATTTTATTACAGGACTTTTTGAAATTTGGCGAATTTAAAACTGCTTAAATTTTATCAGCATATACAGAATCTTAAATACAGGCTATCAGCGCATCTCCCTTCCCCACCTGTAAAGCAATATTTTGTATAGCATGATGATGTACTTTGGTCAGGTTCATATGTTCCAGTTTGGAATATAAAGCATGACTTTGACAACAACTATATTTGACTAAAACTATCGTCAGGAATTAGGGGATTTTGTTTCACTGAATTGGATGGTGGTAATTTTGTCTTCATAGCATGCACCGAACCGAATATATGAATCTTGCAAAGTCATAGAACATCACGTTCTACGTTAGTAGAGAGCTTTTAAAAGATGTGCCAAATCTGAGACAAGGACCGACTAAAAAACAGTCGCTAATATTAATGGGAGACTAGTTTTACTTCGTTTTTCTCGTGTCCCTGGCTTTGTTTACCAAAAACAGTTTCTACCCATGAAGTGAAACTGATGAAAGCGCCAGTTTTTCGTCACGTATGCGTCGTAGATTGGGAAGTATTAATGATAATACTAGGGACCTGACGAGATGCTATAGATAACTAGAAATACATGCATGCAGTAACCCCTCGCCAATATTTTCCAAACATTAAATTAACATGAAGCTAGTATTCGGAAATGGCCGACACTGAAGTGACTGAACGCAGGCTCGCGCTCAAGTATTGCCATGACAACACGATATCTTGAATTTTTATTTTTTCATATTTTTGTACAAAACTGCAAAATATTTGAAAGATTCGTACTTTTAACTATACACGGTGGCGTAGCTAGCGGTCATGCTGGTCATGCTGAGCATGATCAAAAATTTCCCCCAAAATAAAGAATTTCTTTCCGCTAAAATTCAAATTCAAATCTTTTAGCTATTCGAAACTTTCACAAGTACTTTCGACAAGATTTCGCAATATTCAACCTCGTCTCCAGGGCCTTTGAGCTGGAGAAGGCCCTGGCATCGGCTAAAATTTACACCCCAAATTTTGGGGTGTAATAAATTAAGACCCATATAATATATTCAAATTATAAGCAATATTTAATTCTGATGGCCAAGGAGCGGTGAACACGAATAACAGTATTTCACACACGGAATGTTGTCAAAATGTGGAAATTTTCTGATACGTTTAAGCGGTTACATGTAGCATTTGCTATGAATAATTTTCCCAGTTTTTGTTTGAAACCAAAGCAAGTTCAATGCTTTGAATATTTGCTTCAAGGCTTCGATGTGTTGTCGATTCTTCCAACTGGCTTTGGAAAGTCGCTGTTGTTTCAGCTTTTGCCAGACCTTTTGCCAGTTAAAAAGTCGTCCCAGAATATCGTTCTTGTTGTCTGTCCGTTATCAAGTATAATCGAAGAACAAATCAGTGCTCTGAGTTTGATTGGAATTCCAGCAGAAATTTTACCAAATACATGCCAAGATTCTTCACATTTATACAATTCGGAGTCGTTGTTTGATCGCAAGGAGGATACAAACGAACAAACTTCGAAAGAATGTAATGTAAACGTTTCGAAAGCAGTGATCGATGGAAAGGCGAAATTGTTATTTGCTCATCCCAAGCTTATTCAGGCGATGTTGTAACTAGATTAAGAGAAACCTTTTATTACAAATTATAATTGACAACAATGTTGCAAATTATGGCAATGCACTACTTTAATAAGCCTAGTTTCTATTTGGTCTTTATGTTGATACTCTATTTATACATCAGCCATATTACTGTAAATTATACAGATGAAGGAAAAAGTAAGAATAAAGAGCGCATAATGGCTGAATTTTACAGTTTCTTAATACCTAAATTTGTCGTGTTTTATAAGAAGGGAAACTGATTAGCATCTCAAATGGTTTTGTTTATGCAGACTCGTGCAGCTAATTATGACAACCTAATTGAGACCTATGGCTCTGTTTATACTCTGTTAAAAAGTTTTTACCTGTTAAAAACAAACACGACCAAAACAAACAAATAAGACAATAGATGCACCTGACATTGCAAGCTGACTCGGCTGCGTGAATTTTGGAATGATTTTCAAATTTCATGCACACATAAATAAAACACACTTTTACTTTGCTTT
>CACRXK020000061.1:0-14476 GCA_902702795.2 Paramuricea clavata
GACCTTTGGAATACTAGCCCAATGCTCTTCCAACTGAGCTACGCGGTCAGGACATTGCATTGAGCATTGGGCTAGTATTCCAAAGGTCGTAGGTTCGAATCCCACCGTGGCCGGGCATATTTTTCAAGCTCGCCCGGTGTGGATATGCACTCAGAGTAACACCACAAATATCATATTCACCTGAGTACACTACACCAACACAGAAAAAAAAACGTTATATATATTTATACAATTTTTGACTTGAATTAATTTGTCTGAACCATTAATGGTGTAATTGTATGTTGTAAAGTTATAAGCAGACAATGTAAATCTCAGTGCTTTGTGAGATCGTGGAATGCAGTGTCAATGAAACCACACAAGCTGAAAAGGGTTGCTTCTCGGTTTGCTTATATGTAATACAATTGCACGAGTGAAAATATCACTCCTGCATGCTCATGTCGGTTCTGAGCTAAAGCGTGTCACGAAAATTTTTTCTTGACCATAAAAGATCGTTTGGACTTTATACTGTTCCTGAATCAAACTATATATAAACTAATTCAACTTTGAAATAAATGTCAATTAACATTTTGGATGGTTATCCAAAGGGCTTTATTAAACGAATCATTCCGTGGTTAACCGGGCCAGCCGACTCCATATGCATGAACAGCCCCTGATATACTGATTTATGGTCTTCTAAATTGTATATAAACATCCAGTAATAACCTCAACAAATAGAAAGTAAATTATAAGCGGGACTAAAAATTATTGAACAAACATTTTCCCGTGCGTCTATACACACAACGGAGAACAAGAAAACAGGCTTGATAGAATTGTTGACGAAAATATGAACGATAACAGATTTAGTAGTATATATTATTTACTTGAAGATCTAGTAGTATATATTATTTATAGATATTATTCAAACAATATTTTACGGCCATGAATCATATATTTACGAACCTCACAGTTACATGGAGCCAGTTAACGGTTTTACAGTAACACTGTTTTTACTTGTTCATTTATAATTCATGGCGCCGGCCGCAAACGCTGAATAACAATTAACTATAAGAGCGATTATTTAATTATTACACTACAAAAGATTGCCTGAGTATATTTTGATCCAAAAACCCGAGTAAAATAATGCACTCTCAAATAAAACACGGCTCAAAATTTTGAGTAAAATTACTCAAATTTATATACGAGCAAATTCGCTCAATGTTTTGAGTAAAGTCGCAAATTCACCCAGTGAATATTTTTTATTTAGTTTAGTTAAAAATGAGTAAATTTGGTCATAAATTTGAATCATTGAGCCGAGCCAGTGCATTACTATATATTTTATACAATATGCTTTAATTCTTTTACAGTTTTAGAATATGAAAAATTTACCTAATGCACAGACGATTTATAAGATCGAGATATCTTGCCCAAATTTGTCAACAGAATTTTAAGAGAGGATTTTATTTCGTCGGACAGGCTGTTCCATAGGGTACAATCCTATTGAAAAATAGATTTCGAAAAAAGGATGTTCTGCAGAGGTTTAGTCGGTATATATAGGAATCAGTAGTGACGACGAGACGGATTGCCTATATAGTAGACAGTCTTCGGGTTTGAAGTCATAATGACCTTTATCATAATGAACTTTGCATTTGTAAAAAAAAACAGTGACGTCTTGAAGTACTATGCAGTTCATCGCTCGTCCATGCAGACAAAGAAGATTCCTTGTTTGGGTATATACTAGATTATGTAGATTATGGCGCTCATGCGAAGCTTGCAGGCGAATTATTCGTCCAGTTCCATTTACGCATACGAGTCTTGCAAATTCGGAACAGTACCATGACCATCCGGTCCATTTTCTCTTCCTATACGGAGTATATAGTTTTCATCAAGGGTGGGTTGACTACAAATTTTTTGTAGTTCGCTATAACTACAGCTACTTCAAAAATATGTAGTCAGATACAACTACTGCTACTTTTGAACAAAAGTAGTTCACTACTGACTACAGATACTGCTTAAAAATTGTAGCGAACTATTTCGCTACTCAATATTTTTTAATTTTACTGTATATGGAACATCTACTATAGCTCAGGCTCATGTAATGTAACCTATAACAAATCGACTTACGCGAGTAAATAAGACGGCATGCACTTGCACAGTTTGAACAGTTGCACGGCATACTTTATTCGTGCAAATTGAGCATTGATTTTAAGCAAACTGTGTCTTAATAACATTCTATTCTATCAAGTTGCTAACAATTTTAAAAAGTAGCGAATAGCGATTTGCTGTTTGAAAAGTAGTCAACTACTTGGCTACTTTTAGGCAAAATGTAGTTCGCTATAACTACAGCTACTGTTTTGAAAAAGTAGTCAAAAACTACTGGCTACTTGAAAATTGTAGTTCGCTACAGTAGCGAACTACAACTATACTTCGCTACTACCCACCCTTGGTTTTCATCGCGCAAATTCGAGTGCGGTTTTATAAATTCACCCGGTCCCGTTGGGCTTCGGTGGCGTCAGAACAAGCACCTTTCACCTCTGAGTTCGTGGGTTCGATTCTCGCTACCAACTCATGCATGTGACGAGCCAGTCAACGTGGGTTTTCTCCTGGTGCTCCGGTTTTCTCCCAGAGGGAAAGTTGACAGGGTGGGTAAACACAGTTAAGAATATTGTTAATTGTAAAGATAAAATAATCTATATATAGGCTCAGTAAGTATATAGGTAAGCGTGATACTTGATGTAAAGCGCATTTGATCATTGACACATGTAGCTAAATTTGTGCAAAAGAAATGTTAATGGTGATTTGAGCGTTTGATTAATACGCCAATTTTACGTACCTTTTATAAACTCTTAGTCATGCGGCAGTAGTTATTTCATGGAGCACAGCGCCAGGCAGTGATGCCGTGTAAAAATGCATGAATGACAATTATACTCCTACATGCACGAACCATTAAGTAGTCCATTAGAGCTGAATCTGCATGGGGGCCCTTTTTTAAATGTTTTTGTATTATAACGATTACAAACTTTGTTTACTGTTGATGGACGTTAATGGAATCATGCATGTGTTAAAACTACCCATGTTTTTGAGGTTTCATGCATGCATATATCTATATCTATATATATATATATATATATATATATATATATATATATATATATATATATATATATATATATATATATATATATATATATATATATATATATATATATATATATATATATATATATATATATATATATATATATAACTAACGCCGATTACAATACAAAGGGGCACGTTTTCTATGAAAATTTTTCCGATATATACAGCTATTTCAATTAAGGTTGTCCACGAGCAAAGCGGAAAAGTCGAATACGAGCGCGAAGGGCTGCTGGGAATCGCTATGAAAATTCATTAATTTGTTAGCGATTCCCAGCAGCCTTTCGTGCTCGTATTCGACTTTTCCGCTTTGCTCGTGGACAACCTTAATTGAAATAGCTGTATACATGACAAGTCTGAAGTCAAGTTTGCCACAATTTTCTATGAAAATTACGCTTGTTCAAAAACTAGCATACTATAGCTTTTTTTAGCACTTGCCATATAATAGAAAAAAATAACAAAATTACAAATTTTGCTCGTCTGCATGTATGCATGGGTAGACATACTAAGAATTTGATGAAGTAATTTGAGTACTTAATGGATGCGGTTGGACCGTATACTAATAATCCTATATATAGCGGCCGCCAGAAAACCATAAAATTGTCGTAGAAAATTTGTGATACGTATATAGCCTACACATGTGCATTTATGTGAAAACTTGCTTGTTTGTTAACGGCTTAACGAACGGTCGAAACAAGGTAAACATTATAAGTCTGCAATTAATTATAGTCCAACAAACTATACGACTCAATTATATTCCGGCACACGTGTTACAAATCGACCGCATTCAAAATAACTTGCATGTTATTGAGTTGAGGCTTTAGTACCTAACGGACCAGTCTAAACAACGAATTGTGGAATAAAATGCATGTGGTATATAAACATTGCTGTGCTGTATATAACTCAATTTTTCAACATTCAACTATGTGTCCGTTATATATTGCGTCTATCAACGATCATAATATTACTGCCATTTGATGATATCAGCGAGTTATCGATTTCCCAGCTGAAAACGGATTTTTGCTATAAAAATTAAAGCCGTACAGCATAAAATTTAATTAAACGGCATAACTTTGACGTTTCAGAATCAAACGGATCAGTTTAAACATAATATTGCCGCAACAAGCATTAGAGCTGTAGCAATTAACGGCAAACAGCTTTCTATAAAATAACATCATTAAATACGGAACGCGGCGCTCCCCCTTAATGCCACTCAACTAACTGTAAAGGAATCTTTTAATCTGAAAATGCTGTTTCTAAAACTAACGAAACATAGTTACATCAAGTCATGCATTTGGTTTTCGAAATTTCCGATTAACTCTCATCATAGCGGCAAGATATTAGATCATTAATAGAAAACCATTAACTTTTAATATAAAAACATGTCGGCATTTAATTCAGATTGAAAGTCAGTTATATCTTCAAATTTAAATCGGTTACGATAGTGCATGTTAGACGAATAGACGTGCATTCACGACGTTATATGTAATGTTTACAACATGAGCGGCCGTGTTGTATCGGATATACAAACTCGAGCCGAAGGCGAGACTTAAAAAACGACTCATCTTATAAGTTCATTGGCGAAGTAATTTTAAAAATAAACGTTGTCTAAGCCGAGAAAATCAAAGTTAAAGTTTATGTAAATCAACATGAATCTGTATCACATATACAGATACGACACGCTTATGATTTTTCTTTGTGTTTTCTTCATGAATTATTAATGAGTTTTTTAAGTAATATATGAACAACGAGAGCGAGTGTTTCACCGGGATATCCAAACACGAGAAAACAATGTATGAGAACACGAGCGCGAAGCGCGAGTGTTTTCATACATTGTTTTCGAGTGTTTGGATATCCCGGTGAGACACGAGCTTTGTTTGCTGATTTGAATAGAATTCTTAACCAAGCATAACGTAATTAGGAATTCTATTCAAGTAATCTTGCATGCGTAATTAAGATATTTGATGAAAACACTAGTGACTTTCATCAAGTATCCAAATGGCATCTTGTGATCAAATAGGTGATTATCATTGGCTGAATTACTCATGAATTATTAATGAATTTGAGAAATATAGATAGCAGTTTTGCAGTTGTTGTTGTGCGTACATGAAGTATAGCGTAGTATAGTTTTAGGAAGCAGTTATGTTTATGACTAAGACATTGTCTTAATTTTGTTTATTCACACTTCTAATCACGAAATTTTCACTAGAGTCAGAGAGACCTTCTATTTCATGATGTTTAAAAGTTGGGTTATGTCACTATTTACACAAATATAGACACCAAAATTTTATCCAATCCTAGATAATTAGCCATTTCGAATTTGGTGTGGAGACTGGGGACGAGATTTTAAAAAGTAGCAAAATATAAAAATCTTAACCACTGTAAAGAGCGTCAAAATTAGTAGGTATCATGGGTGATCTTAATTTACCTGAATAACGTCCAACGCATATTTGTCAGATTTCCAACGTTCAGTCATTACCATTCATTAATGTTCAGCGCTATTGACATGCATATTAAGTACATTCTCCAGGCATCTTGGCCATACTTTGACAAACGATGTATTTTATATTTTATCCAAGCACAACAAGAACATGCACACCACGCAAATCACAAAAATGAGCCACAAAATTGGCTTTGGTGACTTGTATGGACGACAGTTGTGACCATCCACGACTGAGATCGAGATTTTCGTTCTGTCTTCGTTGAATGCAGATCATCTGATTATTATTCACATAAAATACGGTTTTGGCAAACAGCCTGTAATTAGTTAGGCCTGATCTAATCACTGATGTCTGTGGTGAAAGTCTGTACTACCGTTATGCACTTGAAATAATCATAAAAAAAATGAGTAGGTTTTTAGGCTTGTATTTTTGTGTATGGTTTATTTCTACCAAATGATTTCCCACAATTAATTTCGATATTAGATGCAACCATTTACCATAAACTATAATTAAATATTGTCTTTGGAGGGAATCTGTGCCATCCTAATTATCGTCATAAAAATAATATCATATTTCATTGTACAGTGGTACAATGAATGTACAGTTCTACTGGGTAATAATGTACAATTTCTATACTTAATTTCATTTCAATGTTTGGAAATTTCTGCTGCGTTTTTTGACAGGAGATGCGGGGTTGTCTGGTTCTTCAACAAGTTTGTTATGTAAGTCCATCAAACCTTTGAAGTATTTGACAGTTTTCACCTTAAGTTCCATGGTCGCATCTTCATCACAAACAAATGTGGTGTGAGGATGTTGTTGAAATGCTGAGACAGTCCACATGTGGTTCACACCATCTTCGATAGCTTTGTGCAAGGCAAACGCTTTGTGAACTCCAGTGATTACAACCATTACCTGAAAATTTACATTATACAATGAAATACTAAAGCCAAAGATGGGTTTCACACGGCACTAATATACGTGATTTTGTAATTTCAACATCGCAAGCCAGGCTCGCTACAGTACTTCTACTACTACGAGGGGAAGAGGAAGTAGGGAGCTTCCTTGCGACGTCGACTAGTTTTTCACTATAAATATCGTTATCAAGTAATATCACTATCGAAAAAGATTGATATGCTATGCTGGGGCCTGGGACAAATTAGACTTGCTCCAAGTCTCCCTTTCATTGTCATATAGTATCGATCTACTATAGTCTACATTACATGACGTAGGAAAATCTCGGTTCAAAACTGAACCGAAAATGCAAGACTCGCTTTAATTGTTTTCCTTCAATTTCTTTTTGTATTATTTGCTATTATAGAACTCGTGTTATTTATACTGTGCTAGATCAATACATATAAACACTGAAGGAAAATAATTAAAGCAAGTCTTGCATTTTCGGGTCAGTTTTGAACCGAGATTTTCCGAAGTTGAGAAGTCTCTCTTTTTCGCTCCGCCTCTCCGTGCTACGTCATGTAATGTACACTATAGTGGATCGATACCATATGACAATGAAAGAGAGACTTGGAGCAAGTCTAGGGACAAATAGACCTTATGCATAATGGCGTCACAAGGCGTGATGCGCGTGGGGAATTCTGGTCTTAGTAGTCATGCACGGCGGGAATATTCAAAACAATCCAACATGGCTGGCTACTGTCGAATGTGAGTGTGTTGCTGTTCTTTGTCGCCTTTTGGAGGTTGTTCAAGCCAATGAAGACCACACTTCTTCTCAGAACTCTTGCACGGGGCTGATTTTACGTTCCTGGTTGTTTTACAAACAATAAAAAGAAATACAAAGTTTTCCTTTTGTAATTCTCCAAATGGTAAAATTGTGGAATCAAAAGAACTCCGTAAGAAGTTGGTAAATTTAATTGCCTGGCATGCCTGCAAAGGTTTATCTCCAACAACACGCCATGGGCAAAGAAAGTGTGTTTTCTGCATTTTCCAGGAGGACCTAAAACCGACATGAACCAGCTGCCATATTTGAATATTCCAAAGCCTACATCTACGAATTATCGACTAACACTTGAAGCACAGAATATAACTAAATATATATATATAACTAAAAAATACATGCATGCAGAAACCCTCGCCTTGCTGACAAAACCATTACAGTATATTTTACAAAAATGAAATACTTAAAGTAGTTGTCATGGTAACATGATAATTTTATTAAGAATATTTTTAAAATTGAAAAATCCACCAATATCACTTTTAATTGCAAAATTATCAATTTCTCAACATATATATGTTAGGTATGTTATTATACGTTATAAAACGTAATATAAGCTTCAGTTTAATGCAAAATTCAACCACAAACGCTTCGCAAAACGTTTTAAAACGTTCTTAAAACTAAACTGCCTTTTATCGATATTTAAAACAAACTTACCTTCATTAACGTCGGCGTCTTTGCTCCCTACTTTTAGCTAAATTTCAAAAAGCTTTTGAAATTTACAAAATCTTGCAAAAATGAAATATATTGGCAAGAAATGTTTGTTATTTCGCTGCCGTCATGTAGTCGTTAAAATGCAAATTTTAAACTTGACCAATCAGTATTCGCCATTCATGATAGTCCGCCATATTTTTGAGATCAGTGAGGATAACCACCCATGAACGGTGACCATAGCCATGCATCATTGCCACGATTATTGATGAACTTTAGACTTCGCTAATGCTTTCCTTTCCCCGGGGGTAAATAGCCGTGCGGAATTAGTGCCCTCCCCCGGGCTTACGCCCGGAATGGGCAACAAAGACCAGAATTCCAAGCGCGCAACACGCCTCGGCCTTGCGACGTCATTATGCATCAGGACTGATGCTCTCTACCCCCACCCGCCACACTCTGGGTGGCCCTCCAAGTTTGAACATATGAAGAAATCTATAGATACCTCCCGTGCATCCATGACCGTGGCAACTCCAACAGTAAGAGCCTGGGTTGGAACTTGAGAAATATCACCACCAAAGAATCTTGCATTTGCTACAATAGTTTCTTTGGCTAACGTTTTAATTCTTGTTCGAGAGGCAAGTGATGAACCAGGTTCATTGAAAGCAATATGTCCATCAGGACCGATACCTAGATGAAACGTCAATAAAGAACCTCTCTCGTTTTCTTGTATTTATAGTAACACTTTATTCCTAGTTTCCACCTTTCAGTGGGAATGAAATTCAGGGACTATTATGAACGGATTTTGCTTTTTGAAACACTACTATTTATTCAAGATCATAGTTTAGGTAATATACCAAATCCGACTATATGAGGACGTCACTGGATATCCAGTCATAGATATCTTATATACACTAGATAGCGCATCTCTTTTAGTAAAATTGAAGCCAAGAATATTCCAGCGGTTACCCCCATTTGAATAGATGGCGGCCATGTTGGTCGTTCCCACTCGCTAATAAACGCTTAGAAACAGCAATGACTTTCATCATTTGAATACTTTAAAAATGTATTTGGAATAGGGTTAACTTAATATTCAAGTTCCCTGTTTAAGAAATAGGAAATATACGAATCTTCTCTCATTTCATGGGAACGACCTGAGACTGCAATCACGGTTTCAATTTTTGAATTGCAGTATAATTAGATGCACTATCTAGTATATTTAAGCTATCTATGTATCCAGTCCGTGTTTTACTGGATATGACTGAATTGAAGGATTAGATATCCGGTAAAGTTATCATAGTCGGGTTTGATATGACATCTCATGAATTAATTTTGATCCAATCTAAGGACTGAGCGAATTTTGATCCAGTCCAGGACCAATATCATCATGCGAGAGAAATAAATCTATGGTTGGCCAGTCCCAGACTTTTCACGCATGCGAAGAGCGCTCAATCAGTCAATGATGATATAAACACGCGGATCAAGATTTGGCTTCAAGAAAAAGAAAGGTAGTTTATCTGAAGGTAGCGTTCCAGTTATATTCATTTCAATGATTACAATTCCAATCTGCAAAACACATGAGGGGGGGGGGGGTTGAAACAATTTATCTTTACTGGTTATGGTCTTGAACTTTTGCTGAATTTGTTGCTCTGAACATCTCCACACACATTACTTGATCGCGGTGAGAATCGAATCCTCGAGATTTGGTTTGCTAGTCCAACGCTCTATCAGCTGAGATCTCGAAACAACTAGATTAAGTTGCGAAATACGATCTGCTCAAAACCTCGTAAGATCTGATAACTTGATAACTTAACTGATCAGTTGGTCAAGGTCGCAGGTTCGATTCCCACCGCGGTTAAGCAATTTTTCAACGTGCCCGCCGGTGACACCTTAAAGCATAAAAGGATAAGACCCTACTTACAGCTTCCCTACACTAACGACTTTGCAAAACTGTATACGATAGTATTTACCTCCAATAAACAAATCAACACCACCAGCCTGAGCAATTTCCCTCTCGTAATTTTCACACTCGACTTGCAGGTCTTCAGCATTGCCATCCAGCAGGTGCGCATTCTTAGGCTCTATATCGATATGCTTGAAGAAATTCTCCCACATAAAACTGTGGTAACTTTCAGGGTGATCTCGTGACAGATCAACATATTCATCCATGTTGAATGTTTTTACAAATTTAAAGGAAAGTTCCCCAGCCTTATGGAATTCAATCAGTTTCTTATACATGCCCACTGGGGTGGAACCTAAAGAAACAAAGCTTCAATCAGACAGGGTTACACTATTGTTCCCTTCCCCCATCGTGACGTTTGACCGATGATATAATTTATTATGCTATGTTACAAACTGTCGTTCAGGCCACTCACATTAACCATTGTTGTTAAGCCTAGTTTCCATTTGGTCGTTAGTTGTCGCTGGCACGACAAGTGGCTGATGTAATAGAGTGTCAACAAAAAACTCTGCAATCATTAAAACTGATTTGCATATTACACAGGAAGACTATTATTATATTAGACTATTTCACATCTACCGCTTGTCGTGCCAGCGACAACTAACGACCAAATGAAAACTAGGCTTTATGGCTATGCATGTGAATAACACGGTTATTCATTCATTCGTGGACTATTCAACATATTAAGTTCATAACAACAATTGTCATAAAGGCCCATCTACACGATACGACTAGTCGTATACGACACAGAATAAGAAGGTACAGCAGAAGCGTCACTCGAGTCGGTCCCTTATTATACAGATACAGATATTTCACAGCACACTCCCTACCAGGGCTTTTCAGTGACTGGTTACATTATGAATAGCTTGATAGATAGAACCGGACTGACGTGAAGCAGACCGAGGTAGACTTTGAGCTTACAAATGGCGCTTGAGCAGCCGCTATTTGTCCATACCTCATTAATGATCTGCCTCCAGACCTATGTGCCTAACCCACCCTGTCAACTTTCCCTGTGGGAGGAAACACGGAGTACCCGGAGAAAACCCACGACTTTCGGCAGAGCGTTGACTTTTACTCTTTTCACATGAGGACTGGGTTCGAGTCACATTGAGAAGTTGTCACTGAGATTCGAACTCGCGGCCTTAGAAGTGAAAGGCAAGTGCGCTAACCACTTCGCCACCGAAGCCCCATATTTTTTGTTTTACGTCCACGAAAATTTTAACTCGCTCACGCCATCCTGGCTAGTACAACCGGAAGTTTTTATCAGGTTTCGGTAGGTACAAAGTGCCGGTTGTACTAGCCAGGATGGCGTGATTGATGACGAATCGCTTGTAAAAACGCGGACAAATATTTGCTTGAGTGACGCTTCTGCTGTACGATTTGTATATCCTGGCGTATGAAAACGATTGCTGACGCCACTATTCCTGTTTATCAGTTTATGGCGAAGTTTTAAAAGTGACATCTCTACACGCATTTATTCGAGTACATACGCCAGGATAAGAATCGTATACGACTAATCGTATAGTGTAGATGGGCCATCGCTCAATTACGCTTGCGAGAGTGAACCATGTGTTCTTCCACCAGACCACCTTCTTTTAGTGGCGTAACTAATTGGGCTTAGGGGCGCCCCGGGTACCTAGGGCGCGAAGCCCCGGAAGCTCTGGCACCATCTAAAAAGTTTTAAGGATTCAGTGGAATTATTGAAAAGAATAGATTTTAGTTTGACAACGTTTTCAGAAGGATTAAGCAATTTCTAAGCAAATGAAAAGTACCATATGATTCAGGTACGAAAAACTAATGGTTTTGTAGTAAACAATCATATACTGTTGTGATAGTCGAGTCAAACCGCATATACACATCTTAATATATCAAGATTCAAGTATATAGTCACTGACGAAAATAACATAATTATTTATTGAACGTTCTCTGAAATAACATAATCTCGAAAATAACATAATCACGTAGCAGATTCTGCTGGGGAGAAGCAGCATAGGAATCCACGTCGAAATAAGATTTAAATGTTGGAAAGCCATATCCAGTACAACGACATATGATCATATCACAATATCGAGGCCCTCCTTGATAAGGGACCCCCTGCGATGGGGGCGGGGTCCAAACAAGTTACGCCACTGTCTTCTTTATTACAATATTTTTGGGTCGGATCTTCTTTTGTATCGTCCTCGAACGTGAAGAAAAGCATTGTTTTTGATGTAACACTTTTACTGCATGATCCTGCATGCATGTATATTCTTGATTTTTGCTAGACATATAGGTTAGTTTTAAAAACGACTTGATTATTGACCTTTGAGTGCTGAAATTAGTTGATGAGATTTACACAGTTAAGAACGTGTGTTTAATTTTCGTGAAACTGCTAATTTTTTACAATTTGTGAAACGTGAAATAGCTGTTTTTTTATAAGTAAACGCATGCTTTGAGGGAAATTAGTGATTAAATGTCCCCGCAAACCGAGGGAGGTTTAGTAAACCTCCCGAGTTTTGCGGGGTCATTTAATCACTAATTTAATTTAATAATTTAATTTAACGGGAGTAAACCTCCCGTTAAACCTCCCGAGGTTAATCACTAATTTCCCTCAAAGCATGCGTTTAGTTTGTAAATACATGGTAGCCGAGGGAATCGCGTGTGGTGTGTTGCCTGTTTTGAATGCTGTTTGATTGTCTTATGATTGTGGTACGAACACTTTTCATATATACGCACGCGCAGAAACACATCTCCGTGTTCATTCTTTTTAGGCATGCGCATAAACGGAATTTTCTCCCACAATTGAAATTTTCAAGATTAGGGAATAAAAGCTGGCAAAGTGATTGTTCGAATGTGTACGGTGATTTCCGATGAGGTACAATTCTCCAATCAGAGGTAATGAGGTACGCTTTTGTCTTCTAAATTTCCCTCATCAAGCATGCAGGGGAAATTAGAAGACAAAGAAATCCTTTGTTTTCAACTAAATTTCCCCGTTTCCCAGGGAAATTCAGAAGACAAAAGCGTACGCATGGGTAATGAGGGAAATACGTGATTAAACGTCCCTGTTGAAACAAAAGAAACCGAGGCTACCATGTGTTTGCTTCACATAAAGCGTGATCCCAGCCCCCCTCTTTACCACCCTCTGTTATGGCATCCACTCTCGATTCCCCATTCACGCACAAACCCCTCACCATGGCTGTCAATTAGCATGTGCCCCATCATCATCATGGGGATACAACTTCCCTTCTATTCCAACATCCAAATGAATATTTTCTGGTCTTTCCATATCTGTGTGAATTGGCATCTCTAACCCATTTGTCTCTGACCCAATCATGTATTAGAAAATACGAACAAAATATTGTCTTCTTTCAATAGGTCGTTTTTATTTTCGAATATAGTAAGGATCTCCTCATTCCACTACCATTTTGTTGTTTGCCTTCCAACCACGAAATTTCAAATTATGTCCTGGCTTGTAGATTACGCGAAGTGCGAAGGTAAAGACGAGCAATGTTTTGGACGTAACATTTTTACTGCATGATCCTGCATGCATGCATGCATGTGTGTTCTTTATTTTTACTAGAAATATCGGTTAGTTTAAAAAAAAGACTTTCAATCTTGAGCTTTCAGTGGTGAAATTAGTTTATAAGAGTTACACAGTTATAAGAACGTGTGTTTAATTTTCATGAAATTGTTAACTTTTTACATGTGAAACGTGAAATAGCTGTTTTTCTTCACATGAAGCGTGATCCCCTCTTTACCAACCTCTGTCTTTATCATCCACTGTCAATTCCCCTTTCATGCAAAAACCCCTCTCCACCGACATCTAATATTTTCTGGTCTCTCCATATCTGTGTGAATTGGCACCTCTAAACCATTGGTCTCTGACCCAATAATGTATTTGAAAATACGAGCGAAGTAGTGTATTCTTTCGAATACAGGATGGATCTCCTCATTCCACTACCATTTTCTTCTTAATTGCTTCTAACCACTTTTCTGCTATCTGTGCTAAAGTATGGTACTGTTCAACCTGTTCTCCATATTTGTTGCACTTTGAATGAGATTCTTTGGTCTTCTAAATTTATGCCTTTCAGCTCTCATTGTTTACACCTTTTCCTCTGACTTAATTTCCTTTTAATTCCTTATTTCCATTATGCTACAATATGTTGCTTTCAAAATTTTGTCATGTTTTCTCCTTTGATACTGTCACAGTTCAGACAGAGTTTGTGTCCATGCAATGTTGCCATTTCATTTTCTATATGTCGCCATTTCAAGGCAATGTCGTCGGTTGGAATCTACTCTAAGAGGGTCTCATATAAACCAGAGTGTGTTCTGTACTGTATTAGGGCTCGAAATAAGAAAACATATGGCAAACCATTATTTTTTGGTCGTTCAAATAAATTAAGCATGGTCTGCCATTTCTATGTTTGAACTGCCAACATGGTCTTACTCAGGTATGATGTTGCAGTAAGGTGCTTGAAAAAGGCAAAATGCAACCATTGGACACCATTTTCTTGGCAGTATGTTTAAATGTGGCTTCACTTTACAAGAACTTTAAATTACGAATGCGCCTTTTGTTATTTGCATGTGGGGGGGGGGGGGGGGGGA
>CACRXK020000061.1:14519-37045 GCA_902702795.2 Paramuricea clavata
GCCCCCCCCCCCTCCCCCTCCCCTGTAATTAATGACCGGTCCCTTAGTAATATAAAATAGTTTTTTGCAACAGCTTTCAGCAAAGTTGCTGGTAGCGTATTCGGCAAAGGTGTTGTGTGCATTAGAGGAGTGCATCGGATCGGATTGGACGTTTAATATAGTCCGACAATTGGCTAATGTTTAAAATCCAATCCGAAATTTCTAATCTGATCAATCCAATCCGAATGTTGATAATTAAAGAATTCCGATCCGAAGAATCCTTTAATTTAATAAAATAAATTTCTCATTCAAGTGGAAATATTTAACCAAATAAATATAAAAGCAAGAAATACATAGCAAGAAATACATGTCAAGAAGCTGACAATATCGAAGTCCGATCTGACTACAAAACAACTTTATCAATCCAATTCAATCTGAAATGAATATTTTTGTTCCGAAATCCGAACACCTCTAGTGTGCATGCATGCAAAGCGAAACAAGGTTGGGTCCGGTAAATTTTTTAACTCTCAAATTGTTTATTATAGACACTTAGTCATTTATTGGTTAATAGGGTTAGAGAAGGGTTCAACATGGGATTGGGGTCTGTTTATCTTAAATATTCCAACTGCAGTACGAATAGCAAATCAAACTCGGCGTACTGTTCCAGTACGAATTGCCACTTCGCATATATAAAGGATTGTATTAGAATGGTATATAGCAAAGTTATTAATAATATGTAAATTTATAAATATACCTGTTGGCAGACCAAGCACAAAATAATTGTTAGGCCCAGGATTCGCAGCAAGTATTCTGTTACGAACGTATTTGGCTGCCCATTCACTAACACGATCATAATCATCAAGAATTACCAGTCTCATGTCTTGTTAATATGTCCTCGTATACTGATTGTTTTAAATCTTTTATCGTAACAAAATTGAAGACAATCTTGCTATTATTAAAAATATATAAAGAACGAAGGGCAGGTCCGGACACACGGCAATTACCAAGGGCATACTTCATGTAAGCGACCTGTCGCCAATTTATCTTATATATTGGCTCGTTTCCAGGAATGGCAATAGAAGATCTGGGATCTTCAGCATTTTACTACAATTTTACCATTTTTATTTTAGCAATGCACCTAGCCTTATTTATTATCATTTTTGTTTAATATTATTACTCAGGCGATTTTACTTGTCAAGGGGTCAGAGCTCTACCACTCAATGGATTTATGTCCAAGAATGGGATGGTGTGCATGCGGTATTCTAGAAACCTGCCATTTGCACTTAAAGCACACTACTAATTTTTTTATTGATTTGTCCATGTTGTAAACTGGCTATTGTGGTCACCCTATTTGCATCATCATATACAAAAGTGTTGGTGTTTGGCAATATATTTAAACCATCTGCCATATATTTTGCATTTCCACAAATAACAAAGTATGGCACATCAAAGGTACAGGATGCATTGGCAGATTGTCTGATTAACCCATTGAATGGCAGCACATGCCACACTCCCCTTGACAAGTAAAATTAATATTAAAATAAGTAAGGCACACTGCACCATACTGTAATTCTCATTTATCATGCCACATAGCCAGGCTTGCAAATTAGACATAGTGCCAGTTTCCTCCGTGGGGAAGGGTATGGATCAGGATGTTTCCTGGAATGACCCATTGTCTGGCCAAACTTTACCTCTTGTCCGATCAAAGCTTTTTATGAATGGACATGTGACCAACAGATTTAAAGGCTGTTCAAATGTCCAATATCAAAAATATATATTTTTGCTAATGAAATCAAATATTGATAAACAACACTTTCCCATCATTTTTTGCTGCAGTAAGATTTAATTACCAATATAAAATCTAAATCACCTTCGTACAGTATAACATGGTAGAAGTATAACTTGAGTTCACCATGGTAATTTACTGGTGCATTAGGATGGTATAGGAAGATATATTAGGTAGATATTATACTCAGTTATAGCAGATTAACATGACCAGCCGAAATACATCTTGCTAAAAAAGATACAAAACATTTTACTTTGTCCATTGTCTGAGAAAAGCTGATGAATGTCCGACTATATTTTGTCTTGGCCTCACATTTGTCCTTCCAAGCAAAATAATTATTTGCAGGTCTGATAGTGGTACAACTTCTGATCACTTGTGAACTGCTGTTTATGTCACATTAGTGTCATAATTTCCATTAAAATATTCAGAAATGTATTTACATTCCTAATGTCATGAAAATGACATAGTGAGAATGGCACCACCTGATTAATTGGTCCATAAGAAAGCATGCTGTATAAAACAGTTAATAATAATATTGGCCTAGTAATATAGCTACAATTCTAAAATGTTTGATTTGAAATTCCACGTTATTTGGGTCACATTACGCACCCAAGGTTTTGTTAATAACTTATTGTTTCTTATGAAAAATACCAAACAAGTATTATCACTGTAGTAGCAGTTTTGATTGATTTAGAATTACAACAACAACAAATGATAATTTATCAAAATATCTTGCAAGTGTCATATTTGATGTTTATTGAATTTTTACAGCAGCAATGGATTTGGTTAGTTCAGTGGTGAATTCACTCAAGTCTCGTCGCATAGCAAAAGCATCCTCTCCATCAGCGTAGTATTTTGGCTCTATATCATAGATATTGAACTTCAATGTGTTAGTATAAAGATGTAGAGCTGCTCTGTTACTTTTCCTTACATGAAGTGATACATATTTTGCATTGAAACATTCAACCATAGCTCTTGATGCCTGTTCCATCAGTTTTTGAGCCAAACCAAGCCGTCTATGTGAACGTTTTACAGCAAGAGATGTTATATGACCATGAGCTGCTTCATCTGATTCCTCTTCCATCTTAGCTAGAACATAACCAACAATCTTCCCCTTCTCATCTTCAGCAACATATGAGAGTTGAGGCCATGACAGTCCGTGATAAAAGTAATATTTCATTTGATAATTTTCAGGTAGACACAGCAAATTACAGTGCTGCATATTCATCAAGTCTTCTGGAGTAGCACAGCGTATATTCATTTTGAAATAATAGAGCTGAACGGTCAAAAAATGCAACAGAAATGTCTTTCCAATTGTCAAACTTCGACAATTCTGTATCTTCGATGTTCGCGTCGTGTCCACATGGTTTGGGCACGAATAAGCGGCCGACAAACTTAACTTGTATGGGAGGGGAGAGGGGAGAGTTTTGTTTTAAAGCAGGATTTTTTTTCAAAGTTCAAACCATTCAAATTTCCGATAACCCCCCTCACCCCATTTGCACTCGAAAAAGCTGTTTTTAGCCCTCTTTTAGGTCAAAATCTCCGAAATCGTCAATATTCCGTAAAGGTAGGCGGTCGCCCCCTCCCCACACCGAGATTTCCGCCACTGGGTATTTTCCCTATTCGATGCCATTCGATTCCCTCAGGAAACAAATTGTATGCTATTTTCTATGCCGTTTTGGCGTTTGTGTAATTTTTTTCTTCCATTTTTTGTGTCCATTGTCACTGAATTTTTCCTAAAGCTTCCCGTGCCTCCCTATGAAAGTCAGATGTTGACCAAAACACACACAGAACAAAGACAAGACATAACAAAGAGGTTCTCGTTTAGCAAAGAGCGTTGATTGGTTAATTTGCATCCCTCTAGCCAATAGCAGTTCACCACAAATAGCGCATTCAGCGCCTTCGAATCTCGCGAATATCAATGTAATATGGCGGCAAGGTTTGCGGCATTTCCAGTTGTATTTTTTGGTGTTTTCACTACATTAACGATCGCATTCATCAATCGTAGAAAGCTGTTGCCAAGTTTTGACGAAATACGAGATAAGCAAAGTCAAGAAGGGTTTAATAAAGCGAGGGAAATCAAACAACAGCTGAAAGTAGGGATTGAAGAGCGGCGACAGAAAGCACTCAAGGAGGAATGATTTTGATGACATCTATGTATGTATATTGAATGGTTTCTATCTGTATTTGTGATCCACTAATTTAGTATTTGCGCATGGTATAGTAGGGATGTTAAGTTGAACTTGTTTGAATGGTTCTTTAGACATATTATCTCATTTATGAATTTGTGAAATTTGATGCGATGTGCATATTCAGTGTCTATATATTGGGCTAAATTTTAATAGAAAGTGGTTAATATTTGTCCATGACCGGATATTAATGTGCCAATGCTATTTGGCAGGCACAGCTATTTTCTTCATTCTATCAGCATGCTAAAATTACATTTACATCATCATATTTCATTTACTTTGTAGTAGGCAGGTGGTTAACCCAGCACTCTGCACTCTCCCCATTATTTACAACGCCATTTTGGCTTGGTCTGGTCAAAGATATATTTTTGGTTCGAATATATGCACCTATCAATGTTAACCCCGAGGGGGGGGGGGTCGGGCAAAGGGGGGGGATTTGATCAATCGGTTTGTCCCGTGGGTCGGGATTTGGACTGACAGTGGCCCGGGGGTGGGGATTTTTGACAGATTAACACTGATCTCAGACGATATCTGAAGAAACCCGAGCCAATTTTTGAACAAACTGAAGACTGGGCACTAGTTCATCGCTCGCAACCTTGTTCCCAGACTCTTTCCTCTACGCTCCTAGGAGCGTAGAGGAAAGAGCCTGGGAAAGAGGTTACATCGCTCGCCGTCTCGCGCGTGGTTTTTACAAGAAATATGGAGATTTCTAGACATTTTATATTAATTATGTTAATATCGATTTATCATTTATACTTATATGTTAAAACTTCACATTATGTGCTGTTTAAAACACGAGTAGGACTGTTTTGTCAGATATAAAACACGAAGCGCAGCCAAGCGTTTTAAATAGCTTAAAATACGACTACAAAAGAATACTAATTAGGATGAACAATTATATAAGAATACTAATATTAATTAAGATGAACGATTATATAATGCCACATGCATACATGTGTTTTATCAGATTATTAAGTCGCTCCACGTGACGTAATATGGCTAACATGATATGCCACAAGGTTTATGAACCATTAAGGAGTATTTTAAGTTATTTTGAAACGTTTATTATATTTGTAATACTTTTAAATTATACCGCTGAATGTATTCATGTCATTTCCCTATCACCTGACATATAGAGTGCACCAGAAACCCGAATACTTCAGGAATACAATTTCATCCCGGGGGTGGGGAATTTTGCCCAGGACTTTTGTCCCGAGGGAGTGGCATTTGACATTTTTTTCTGTAAAAATGTCAAATCCCCACCCCTTGCCCGACCCCCCCACCCCCGGGATTAACATTGATAGGTGCGATAGATCTGGCATTCTTATACGCGAAGTCGACGTATCAAATCAGAAATACAAAGGAGCCAAATCAAAATTAAAATTGAAAAATACAATATTACACATGAAAGGGCCCATTGTGCTCGTACGGATCATACAGGGCTATTTACAGTACGTGAATTTAGGCCACGTAGCAAACAAAAGCCAAGAATGCCAGGAGTATTGTAGGTATATTGCAAACCAATTGCCATTTGTCCTGGGATTAACTACCTTGACTATTGCTATATTAGTAAAAAAAACTATAAACTTCCTTGACTTTTGGTAATGTAGTCACAAGAACAACCTTGACTATTGCAGCCTATAGTACAGTAGTCCATGTAGATGAAATTATTTAGTAATTTTGTTAGTATTTGCATTTCTTAGTATATATCTCCTTGGATGTATAAAAATTGTTGTGTTCATCATCTAATGTGTTTTCACATTCCTTTTGAAACTATTTGCTAAAACACCCTCTGGGTATAATAAGCATCTGGACAGCAAGTATACCCGTATTCTTGGGTTTCATATGACATCACAAAATGTGACGGGCGGTCAACTCTAAAACAAAACACAGTTATTAGAGTGAGTCGATTGTTCGTTTTATGTATTAGCTTTGTGTTCAGTGGCAAATACATGGAATTTCGTATCATTTTCTCACTCCACTACAGCATAAGCATCAATACATTTGAGGTTGACCCCCCGTCAGATTCACTGCATAATGCTGTAGTGAAACTAGGGATGAGCCGATTAATCGGTACGGCCGATAAATCGGCCGATATTTGGCGTTTTCAAAATAATCGGTAATCGGCCGATTATTTTTTATAATCGGATATTTGCCGATATTCGCAATTTTTTCGTTTTTTTAAGAAAAATAACTCTATAAATATCTAGTAATCTACACTCCGTCTTGTTTTTTACACTTTTGTTGTGCGTATTTAATCCCATATCCATTAATTTATTTGACTCGTGCAGTGATCGATAACTGTCCAATATGAGTAAATATTTTCCGGAACACACTAAAACTAGTACGTCAATTTGTGGCGTATACAAAAGTATTAAAAGTTTTCAAAAAACCGTTATCCGGCGCTTGTACCGGCCATAGCCGATTAATCGGCCGATTATTTTTTTATATTGGCTCCAATATATCGGATCGGCGAATTGACTTTTTTCTGGTGTTGGCTCATCCCTAAGTGAAACCCAAGAATAGGCAACCCCTGCCGTTAAGCACCCTCAGGGTATAAGCACCATCTGGGTATAAGCATCCCCTGGGTATAATCATCCACTAAGTATGATCTACAGAATTTGCTAAAATTAAGACAAATGCAAAACTCAGAAATGTGTGAAATGACTTTACTTTCTCTTTATATTTTCCATACTAATTTTTCAGTCAATAATGTTTCATTTGACCTGTAACATGAACAGCCCCTACAATATTGGTTAACCCATTTAGTCACAATGTGCCCCAGTGCGCCCTACTTTTTTGACCTGTCCAACGCCAGACGATTTTATTCGTCAATGGGGAAGCTTTGCAACTTAATAACTAGGGAAAAGTAATCTTTCAAAAATGTGTTCAAATAATGCTGGAAATGTCATTTCAGAAACCCAAATTTTAAGACATTGTGGGAAGGGTGTATGATGCTGGAACTCCAAGCTCCCCCCTCCTAGGAGAGCCAAGTCTCATGCACGATATGCAGTCAACCTCGACAGTTATGACAATGTCATCTGCTGAAGCTGAGGACTGGACACAGTAATTGAAATATTATACAATTGCAAGAGCATATGCAGTTGCAGAGAGTTTTGTAGGTCAGCCATGCATACTAGAAGTTATGTCACCTACCGACAATTTTTCAATGTAGGAGGCAGCAAGACATTGAGAATTTTTTGTAGATCCTTAGCCAATCACCACGGAGATTGCATATGCATTGTACAATAATATCTCCTCTTATTACTATTAAAGTTAGCCTGCGTGTCTTCTTATTACTGATTAAAGTTAACCAGCATGGCAGGCTCTCTGGGTTTGGAGGAGGGTTTTGGGAGTTAAAGTTTACCAGGCTAGCCACATGTACGCATTGCGTACCTATTTTTTCAGATTTGAGGTAGATGGGGGTTTGATTAGTTGTGGTTCCCTAACTACATATAATGTTGTTGAATTAAGTTATATGTTAATAACTGCAGTAACAGGCATTGCAAAGTTGCTCATTACAATTAAGTTGCTCCTGATATTGTATCAACACAAGATGAACTATCCAGACAAGCTAGGCAATAAGCTACATGTATTAGGCCATGTCATAACATCCCAGTTTATTATCATCACCAGCATCCATATTTTGTGCTGCTTGAATTTTTAGAAATTTTTATTTAATCAAAATTATTATTTTTAGTGATCTTTTATCACAAACATGTGACAAACCCATGCAAAATTTTCACAATGATCTGTTAAACTATATAATAATCAAAATGATAGAAAGCCTAGCTGGCCTCTATGACTGTAGCTTTGTGTTTAACTTAACATAATTCCTACTTGCTTGAACTGAAAAGGGCTACATTGCTCGACCTATCATTCAGAGTGTCGATATTTTCCCTCTGGCCCAGGCTGCATTCCATATAAACCTGATGCCGAAGATGATCTGCTGCTGTGTTGGTGTACGGAAGTCAAGTTGAATACTGGCCCAGGCCATTGCAGTCAACTGTCAACACCTGCATGACTTTTCATTAGCCATTAGGCTAGAAATATAAACTTGAAAGACATAAACTGATAGTCTGACAATTTAATAACACAAAGAAATTACTGGGGCCGGTTGTATAAAAAAGTGTCACTGATTAAAGTTAACTATAGTTAGTGGAAACGTCATCTAATAAGAAGCACGTATTTGAGAGTTAATCACTATTTAACTACAAAATAGTGATTAAAAAAGTGATTAAGAGTTTTATACAACCGGTCCCTGGAATGTAAACTTTCTTTACTACTTTTAATTACTACTTAATAGAGAAAATTATAGAGGCCAGTACTAGCCGGGTAGGCAACGTGAGTTTCTGCTTGTTTTTTAAGGTAGTAATATAACCACTCAACTATGTGTGCACTTATACACCATTATAACACCTGCAAAAGGTCTGACCATACTTTAGGTCTTGACCAGCGCTGATTGTGTGCCAATCATGACGTGATTGTGCTGAAGATGTTGGCGTTCCCGTACAGGTACATGGAATGCAGAATGATTGCCCTCTGGCCCTGAGGGATAGTACTTGTAACCAGGGTTTAAAATAAATCATTTGAATTTAGATATATTTGTAGGCTGTTTGGCGCGTGTACCTTTTTTGTACCGGCGATTTTTTTCATACGAATTTAGCTGGAATAAAATTTAGCGGAGGTGTGCACAGCGGTCTAGCTCACGACCCCCATGGAAAGTTAGGGCTTATTGTAGAACCCATCCAAAGTCAACGATGTGACGTCAATACAACATCTTAATTTAACAATACAACATCTTCTTAACGCGATCTTTTTACGTCAATACAACATCGTCAATACAACATCTTCTTAATTTAAAGTTGCAAGTTCATTAATATATAGATCAATGGATTATGAAGAAAAACTCGTTGTTTGCTAATTTAGAAGTCGCCAGCTAGCGCTGTGAAAATGACAGCCGGCTACTATTTTAAACCCTGGTAAGGGGACATCAATGATCGCAGCAGGTTGACAAAGACAATGAGGAATCAGACAGAAGATCTTCACTTGGCTGTTGTCTTTGCATCCACCAGGTATTGTTCCCTGGGCTGAATTCCCAGATGGCTGTTTGAGTTCAGTTGAGTCATATATATTAGGCACTCATTCTGGCAACTTCAAACAACACCATCACCACAAGATTATAACTAATTACATCAACTTCCTGCTACAGGTAGCATTGTGGAGATGAGAGAGATTGCATCTTAAAGGTTTCTCTTGACAAAACCACGTGATAAAATGAGAGGATGCAAAATAGAATCATGTGTCCTGAATGTATTGCTTTCCTTTCCTTCAGAATCAACAGATGAAGCCGAGAGAGCATTTAAGAACAGAGGGTAACCCTTTGAGTGCCAGCACTCTTCCTTTGTCGAGTAAAAAAAGGGTGCATTAACTAGGCGCAGGATCCGATAAATCGCGTACTTACGTACCCGGAGCTACTTCTTTGTTTTCAACCAAGTACCACGTAGGTACGTGGAGCTCTTGTTATCTGCGTACTTACATTTTGCTGGTACCATATAGGACCTTGCCAAGCCCAAGGTATTAAACGATATATAGGTGCGGCTGACATGTCCGCATGAAATATGACTGACGGGACTAAGGAATGTTGGAATGCAATAGACAACTTGCATGTTAGACAATTTTTTGATCTAGCCGATCTAGACAAAAAAAAAGTAAATTTCCGTTAAGAACTTATTAAAATTAGTAAAAGTGCAAAATTTGGTTGCGAAATGTTGTAAAGCTTGGAAAATATAGCTTTGTAAAGTTTGCATATTTTCAGTATATTTGTATTACGTGCGGAAATTGTTACCATTTTTGAGCCGAAAATGGTAACAATTTCCGCTCGTAATACAAATATACTGAAAATATGTAAACTTTACAAAGCTATATTTTCCAAGCTTTACAACATTTCGCAACCAAATTTTGCACTTTTACTAATTTTAGTATATTCTTTTCAGCTGTGGTGTTTGATTCCCTTTTCTCTGCTTAGATTAAAATTTAGTCTAACATGCAAGTTGTCCATTGTCGTCCTTCTCGTTCTAACTTGTAGTTTCAGATTACTGAATGAATACCTTTCAGAAACATGTACTCCATTCTAAAGAGTAAGTACTGTACAGTACGCCTTGAGTCTTAAGTGTGTAACAGCTCAAGTACGAGGTAGTAATCATTGGAGTACCTGTCAGGTACGACCAAAAGTCATGAATTATCGCACCCTGAGGCGCAATGCAACCCTACCCAGGCAGGCACAAACCGGAGATGTACAACTTGGGCATCTGGACACAGATGAAACAAAAGATGGGGGTAGCAGTTACGAGTGATAACTGATAAGTTCATTCCAAATTAGCGTAAAAGAAGAATGCTACAGGTTATTTTGTGACTATGGGAGAGCTATTCAGCCCCATTTAACTTACCACCTACCTAAATTGACCAGCCCTCGGCCAATAGAGTACTTACTGATCTACCACGGTCTACTTGCTTTATGAGGGTGGATCGCAATATCTCACCTGTCAAACCAAGTAAATTTAGAATCACATCCTGGAATGTACATGTACGAACCATGACAACAAGAAGCATAATATTGACATCAAGTGCTGAACTAAGAAAGTCGTCTCATCAACCAAGAGCTTAAGTGTCTAAACAGTGAAATAGCATCAGTTCAAAAAACAAACCTATTAGGACAAGGGTCATTGGCAAGGAAAAGACGAATGAGAACAAGAATGTGGAGAACAATTTGCAGTGAAAATGTCTTCAATTACATCAGTACAACTACAGTACCAAAATCTCGGTCTCTAGTGATGAACACATGTCAACTATAAAGTTGACCTACCGTCAGTGGCACAGTCAGTCGATGCAAGTTACTCCGACCTGAAGTTTATTATTGACACGTTTTATGAAAACCTGGAGCATTAGAGACAGGCCTGGAATTTGCCTGAAATCCCTCCACGGCAATGACGTCCAAAATTGCTGTAGAGCGCAGCGGCTCTCTTCCACAATTTTCGCCTGTTCTATACGACATTTCGCATTGATGTATCATTTTCATCAATGACTGCTATACGGATACCAGGGCTCCAGAGCTAAATGTTGTTAAAATGTCAGGTTTTACCGAGATTTTATCGCACGCTCTTTAATGATGCCTGGTGAAGTGCTCCACATCTTAGGAGACTTCAATTGAAGAGTTGGCAGTAACTTTACTTCTAATCATGCTTTCCATGGACATGTCGCGCTCTCCACCTCGGATAATTATGCAACAGGTGACTAACGTAATTTGCTCACGCTGTGTTAGTGTTCCTGAACCGTTGTTCTGTTTGTATTTTCCTTCTTTATATTCATGTTAACGGCTGAAGTTTAATAAATAAATAAAATGAAATATTGGAAAGTTTGCGATAGTCAAAATCAACAGGAACGGACGCAGACTGCTCGAAAGATATGCATACCACAACTTGTGCATAATTATTAATTAACAAGCACATTCTTCAATATGTCCTAAAACGAAGAGTAATAAACATGCTGTCACCCAAGATCTAAACATTGCCATCAGATAGATCATATACTATCTCTCAGAAACGTGCATGAAATACGCCAGAACATATGATAGTGCTGATTGTGACATTGAACATGAACTACATACAGGTGTACTGTAATCTGTGCAACAATCAACCTGGTACCAAAAGCGCGGATCCTTCCTCTCCCGGGAAAAAATGTGTCAGGAGATATGATATACTCAGCTCTGTTTGATATCTTCTTTGCTGTGGCATTGCTATTAGAACGCGAGAAGATGGAGGTGTGTTCAATCAAGCATGACTAAGAGCCGAGACAAAAACAAAGGTCTTCAACATTCAGGACTTGTTTTAAGCAGATGATGCTGGTTTTCCAGCTCACTTAGCACAAGATGTCATGAACTGCTTCTCCAAAGCTTGTGACGAATTTGGTCTTACCATCAGCGTTGACAAACTAAAACCATACTCGGAGGAAATGAAGAACCACCATCGATCAAAGTCAAGGGTGAAGAATTGGAACTTTTTGCTATCGTGGTTCTATAGTCAACTCAAAAGCATCACTTGATGATAAAATTGAGATGAGGATGTCGAAAGCTTCTGTAACCATGACAAGAAGTAGAGCTTGGGAGAACGACAAGCTAACTAACACCACCAAGTCTATGGCGCTTGTGTGCTCAGCACGCTCCTATATGCAAGGCAACATACACTTGGCAAGATCAATACATTCCACATGAGAAATCTTCGCCAAATCCTAGACATCGAATGGCAAGATAAAATTACCAATGAAGCAGTTCTAGAGAAAGCAGGAATAAATGACATTCACACTCTATCGACGCTTGGATGGAAAACGCTTTGAGATACAAAGATGTGTGCAAACGAGATCTGACATCAACCAATATTCATTTAAACATGGCGCCACTCAATAAAATCAGCTGTGGAAGTTAGACAACAGAACCATCACCAGCATAGAGCACAACTTCGCTGCCAGAGAAAATCTACAACCAACCGATATATGAATACTTTCAAAGTGTGAAAAAAACCCCACGCAATTGAAGAATTGGACTACATGTATATAGTCGCATACTCGCATGATTGAGAAGTTGCAAGGACTAAACGATGATTGATGTTGAACAGTGATGATGATGAGGATGAACTTATTTTAAATAGCCTATATTAAATAATTTTGATATGTTAACGTATTTTGTGCTTACAGCCATTCGTGACTGACGGACAACAATCGATAGATCATTATACACGCTACCAGCCAATAAATATATAAGTATTATTGAAACTAAATTAATATCAAGAAAGACAGGATCTCCGATTTCAAGTTTTAGAAAATTTTATAATTTTTTGACATTGAACGGTAATTTGGTAGTTAACCGAACAAGAAACTTATGCAATTGGTAGTTATTGTTATACTGTATAGGAAGTCCTTTCATTAATTCTGATATCAATGTAACACCATATAATGCTACCGAAGTGTAGAGCGCAGAAAAACGCTTAAAATAGGAGTGGGAACTCGACTTCGGCCGGTTAGTTCCTGCTGGAACACGAGTGTTCCTGCCAGAACTGATGAAATAAGCAAAAAATTTGCTGACCTGATTTTTCGATAATTCCGAGGCCTGCTATTGTCATGTCAAGACAGCAAATTGCTATGAGTTCGCATATGACGCGAACGCGAAGCAGCAGAGAAAAGAAGAAAAAGCAATAATTTTTCCTTTGCATCTTCAAACTTTAAAGAAAATATATGTTCAAATATAAAAGACCTATATTACAGACCTGCTTTTATTTCATGTCAGAAAAACATTGTTGACCTAATTTTTAGCTAATTCCAAGCCACATATTTAAGGGATGATCTGTCTGGTACTCCGTTTACACACAAGAATTGTAACAAAGTCAATAAACTAACTTCTCTTTTTCCTAGTTTGTCTAGAAGGTTCATCTGTTTATATTGGGATATTTCAGCCAGATGACCATATCTGCCATCCATTGTCTGACTTGAGTTTATGGTAATCATGCTTGCTAGAACTTCATTGTGTACTGCATCATGCCCACATCTACGAAACCAAAGACGAAGAACTGTACAAGTGGCAAATTAGATTCAATATCTACACGTAGTTTAGAAAGAGGCAAAGTTTCAAAAACTTGCAATGTTTCTGAGGATGAAAATATTCCTGATAATAAACAGGAAATGTCTGCCATAAGAACACTGGAAGCAACAATTCCAATAATGTCCTTTGACGATGGCCAAAAGCCATCCAAGAAAAAACGGCTAAACTTGAGAACTAGAGCTGCAGCTAGTAAAGGTACTAAAGCTGAAGCTATTGAACAAAAAGTGCAAACTGCTTTGAAGGACACTGATTCTTCTGAAGATATTGAAAAACCACAAAGTCTGTCAGTTAAAAGTAATTTGGAACATAACCTGGACAGAATAAATGACGTCAACAATGGTGGGGAAAGTGACAGTACTGGTACATCAAAAGATATGGAGGCACAGAATTCAAGTATAAAATGTTGCCCCGTTTGCAAATATGATTTCACTAGTTTGAACAGTGATTTCAGGGATTTGGACAGTGATGCAGAAATAAATGAGCATATCAACAAGTGCCTGGATAGTGGAAAATCTGAAACAAAAACCAATCCAAGTGAACATTGTCAACTTTGTGGGAAAGACATAAGTAAATATAATTCAGTTCAACGTCAGCAACACCTGAATAGATGCTGTGATAAATTAGAAAAAACACAGCCCAAAACAAGGCCAGAGATGTCCTCTATTTTGTGTCCTATATGCGGAAAACCTTTTAAAACAACAAAGGTAAGAATCAACAAAAATTTCCGTATTCAATTTAATATTTAGTAGTCAGCAGACGCTGCTTAGTAAGCACACTGTAGAAAGAACTCCAGTCATTCGGCGTATAAGAAAATTGAAACCAAGTTGGAGAAATTGACGTCCAATAGCTATGAAGGTTGTAAACAGTTTTTAAGTAAGGCCAAAAAAAATATGTGGGTTTCCGGTTTCCCGACCCTACCTAGCTTTTGGACGTCGAAATCCTGACCCTAAACTTTTTTATTGGATCATGTTTGTAGTGTTTCCACTTAGAGGAAAAGGTTTGTGGAAAATTGAAATTTGAGGCAATATTAGCAAAATTTATCTTTGGATGTGGAAGCACTGACTAAACAAAATAGCGTCTGGTTGTTAGGAAAATTTAAAAAAAAAGTTAAAACCGACCTACCCTACCTAAGTTTTTATAAGATGAAAACGGAAACTCGCATATATTGTTTTGGCCTAATACCATTTTCCCAGCTAATTCCAATATTTTCTAACGGACCGTATCGCTAAAGTTATCAGTTTGTAAAACGATAGTATTATTCTTTAAATCGAAGTCAAATTTCTCTAAGTATTTTCAGTTACTGTAATATTAGAGAATGCAATTATAATGTACATGTACAGTACAATATTACTGTGTATCCAGCGGCTACTAATTGTATTAATTTCTACTATATTAGACTAGGCAAACTCATATGAAAAAGTGTGCGAAAGAGAATAATGTTAGTACTCATCAATTGGTTGAGTTAAATCGACAGGAGAACATAAATAATCCAACAATCACTGCAGTTACTGACAGTTCAACCGTTGTCCCTCAACAAAACAATATCAAGTCCAACCAGAATACATTGGGCTTCGTTAGAAACAGTAAACGGAAAAGAAGAGCTAACCTTCCGGTCAAGTAAGTAATATTTAGGAATCTGTAGATTCAATGTTATTAACCGTACTTAACGGTAACAGTAACGTTGATGTTTTTGGCGACTTTGCTCATTTCGTGTTGCTTTTGGTATAATTAAAGACGTTGTTGGTGCGTGTTTTATTGTCGATGTTGGTGTTGTGTGTTGTAATTGCATGGTGGTGTTCTTACTGATGCTGTTATTTTGTTGTTGTTGTTGTTGTTGTTGTTGTTGTTGTTGTTGTTGTTGTTGTTGTTGTTATAATATATTATATAATTATAGATTATTTGGTTGCCAATTCTAGGAATTTAGATGATGACACTCAGCTTGCGTTGGCCTTGTCCGCGTCAATGGAATCTGATGCTACTGACGTCAGAGAAGTTGGCACAAAGAGGAGAAAGAAAAAGAAAGAAAAGTAAGCAGTTTGAAATCAAGAGTTTTGACTGTGGGCCTGTTAGTAGCAAACTAATCCACAGAAAGCACAGGCTTTGCTTATGCCTGCATCAAGCCTTTGCCCACGCCCGTCCTTATTGTGACTAAACTCGACTAAACCCCATGCATTCCGAGTTTTATTTACCATTTTTTATTCCATGCTTTTGTAATAGATTGACTAATAAAGGCAATAAGTTAATTAGTAATAGTTGTTGATTTTGACATGATTACTGTACAAATTAACGATATACTTTAATTGGGTATTGGTTTGGCGAGACAGTGTTTTTCTATTCTTAAAGAAGTATATGCTTTAGTGAAGCGAATTCGGTATTGTAAACTACAAATTGATATCAAAATAAACAGCATGTGTGTGAATCGTTTAATTTTTGTGTAGTTGCCAAACAAAGCGTCCACACGCTACTGCTAGTTTCTTCCATTTTCGTTAAGTGATGGACACTCCATATTTTATGTATCTATTGTTTTATGTTTTATCAGAATACTCTTCGCGGTTGGCGTAATTTTTAACAACTACTTGTTTTCAAATTAAATATTACTTTTGTTACAGCTCTGAACTTCCAGCGTTGTTGTTGAGAAGTGATGATGAAATGAAGAAAGTAACAGAAGCTAGAGCTGCAGCAATTCTCTGTCAATGGGTAAGAGGGCAATTTTTGAACCTCTTAAAGAGGTTCAAAAATTGTTTTGCATAAGGCAGGGAAAACACCACACTGGTATATTTCGAACAAATAAATAAATAATAATTGTCATAAATAATAATTATGATGTTTGTTGTGTTTTGATAGTGTCAAATATGATACATACAGTATCTCCACATTGCCGAATAATCTTTATCTTAAATGTGTGGTACGTTCCACTGTTGGTCTAAACAATGAAGGGTTTTCGTCCAGAAATTAGCCTTAAACTGCCATAAACCTTACTGCATCTGCAATAAAACTCAGTCTTACTGTAAAAGCTCTTGAACCGTATCATCTGTATACACCCAAAGACCGTCGTAACTAAGCGTTTGTTACTCTGTAAGCATCTGTTATACAATAGAAACCGTACCTCTCACTTAATTATTATCTATCTGCACCATTAAGTATATACACTACTATAAGATCCATCTGTTCCGGACAACTGACTGAGAGCATCTGTAAGATTGTAACCACCTGTAAGCATTTGCTATCCTATGCCTGTATTGGAGTACTATTACAGACTTGCCACAACTCCGCCTCGGAATGTTTCCCTAGCTTTATTGGAAGCGCACGCAAAATAAAAGTTACGTCATTTGAAAAGGACTTTGCGAAAGTTTAGAATATTATATGGTTCGGCAACATTGCAGATGGTCGCGACCCTCACGATTAATGTGATGTGATATTAATCATGATATATAGGAATCGACTGTTTTGTCCTGTTTTGTAAAGGCTGATGATGATGATGAAATACAATGCACTCCTGCACTTGCACCAAGTTCGTTGGTCAAGAAATATGGCAAAGAATCAAGCTCTGATACTGAACATCTCGAGATCTTACCACAAACTGCAGAATGTGATGTTGTTGAAGATATGATAGAAAGATGTGATAGTCCTATAATAGAGGTTCGTGGTGGATCACACAGTAAGAAGAACGAAAAGTGTGGTTGTGCAAATGAATCAGAATCGAATGGTAGTGTTACTACACAAGGTGAAGATATCAAGGTAAAGGTCGCCCATTAATAGGGAGTTTACGAATGTAAAACGGCGACGTCAGGACGACGGCTTTTTTTAAACAAGCTGTTTGAAATAAATGATTGTATGGAAATCCTGTCTTGTATTTATTTTCGTATGAATTTAAAATAGTTTCAAACGAGTAAAATAGAGCTTTAACCTTCAGAGCAGTGTTGATCAACTCTGCTAGAAAAACTACCTGTCATGGCTTGAAATGCTAGCGTACTATACAATACGTGAAAGATGCATTTTGTCAACAGAGCTTGGACGACATCTAAAACCCCTGCTAGACTTTTAATTGTTCATTTCTTTTGTGCTATAGGATTAATGTCATTGTATTGATGGCCGTCGTCCTGACATCGCCGTCTTACATTCGTAAACTGCCTAATAACGTCTTTGTCAGGTGGCTCAACAGTGATCCCATTTAACGTATAGTAGTACGTTGATTAACCCGAAGTCCCAAACCATTCCTGATAATCTGCTACACAGGAGTGCAAGCTTAAGCTTCAAACAGTAAACTTGCGCACAATTTCAGCAGTAGCTGTTTCCTATATAAATGTTGTTTACTCCACCAGAATATACTGTAGCATTCAATGGTGACACCTTGTCACAATAATACAGTTAAATGAACATGCATTTAAAGTACAATAATGAACAGTCGATACCTCACGGAAACGTTTTCGTATTATGGTCGCGAAAATTTTTTTCTGTCCTGGACTGCACCCTGGGACATTACAGGTTTGCGATTTTCGTTCATATCGTAAAATGTAGTGGTTAAGGTTAAATTAATGTAACTACTGTGTGTAAGCCATCATTCGCCGACCTACAACATGAATTGCATTCGTTTGTAATCTTCATTCTTTTCTAGCAATATTTCACGGTCGATACGCAAAGTCGTTTATGGAATTTGGCATCACTGCGAGCTGATGTGGTCACACACAATGACTTCTTTGTTCCAAATCTTTTACCAAAGTCGACACCACGAAAAAAAAAAGCAAGAAACGCGAATTTGATCACCAATGAAGAACAACTTGACCACTCTTCTGCAATTGAAAAAGATAATAAGGATATTCCTCAAGGTACTGTACTGTCATCAAGTGTACTGTATTCATGCATTTACGTACTCTCATCAGGATCTTTGAAATAATTTTAAAGTTGCCTCATTATTGAATGGATACAGTAATTAGCTGACGGCAAGTAATACAGTAGAACCCACAATCCTGGACAAAATATCTGCGACACTTCCAGTTATTTGAACAAATTTCGTAATATTGTCCCAAATTTAGAAAAACCTCCCCCTCACCCCCACCATTTAATTGATTGCATTCCCAGAATATGGTTAAAGAAAGTGTAATACGTCGAACTCCACACTATTTGGAACTAATTCTGCTTCCTTTGACTGAACTTCCCCAGTTATATCCAACTATAATGGCTTCAATAAACTCAATTCGTTGTTTTCATGTAGGGAATACCTGCACGTATTTGCTTTTGCTGCGTGTAAAGCATGTAATGCTCTCTTTCAGTTTACGTACTGTACTGTACTTACAGCACAATTGTTAAATCTACTGACTTGATAGTGTTTATTTAAAAATTTTGTATTATTCTCAAATAAATCGTACAATAATGGGGTATTTTGTAATTTGACACTGATTTGGATTTCAAATCCCCTCGATCGAAATTATTTTTGTTTCCCTCTGAGATAGCTGGTATTACTGTACAAGCAGTATAGATTTCTAATTTGCACTATCCAATCACTTAGGTAATTGAGGTCCTTCTTCAAGGTAATTTTGACATACTTAGTATACGACCGACCCAGGTCGGTTGGTCTCTCTCTATATAAGTAGCGTTTTATCTCCAGTTTTTCATTCACGCAGTTGACGACACTTGGTTAACAGCTCTAGGATAAGATACTAGAAATGACTGACGAAGCTCATCCAGTAAGTAATGGTACTAGTAATACCTTTATACAGAATCAGGGGGGAAGGCAATCAAATCCTACTGCTATACCTGAATGGTCGGGATCCATATTTGTGTCCAAGCATATTCTCATACCACAGACTATTTCGAGTCATGGCGCTTTGCAAGTTGACCTTGGTGACATTCTCGATGCAACTGGCAATAGCCCGGCGCTATTTTTCCAGAGTTACCGTATAAACTCCGTTACAACTACTATTATGGGATTCCATACCGATAATGATGATAAAGATAAAGCACATGGTAATGTATATTTAGCCCCTTGGAATCGGCCGTATGTTATTGGAGGAGCGTCTACTAGCCTGATTAATATTAATACTAATGCCAGATGTCTGCCTGGAGCCTGTTGGAAAATTTTTACTATCCCATCAATGCCCTATTCCACCCAAGTGGCCGGAACTGATCCTGGTTCTGGTCAGATTATGTCCAATACCATGTCCCAACCCATGTATGCAATTGATACTGCTAATGATGCTACCACCCACGGCGAAGTAATGGCCAACGGTATGATCCCTACCCTCAACCCAGGAAGTGAAACACCAGCACCCTTTTACAACAGTACAGAGTGGCAATGCTTTGTATTTGAAATTGATCCCATCTTTGGCGCCCCGTTGACAGTTAAATTTTAGTTGACTAGTTATATTTTCCATTACTTTATTTATATTTACATCAAGTTCTAGACTACGCTTAATTATACTAATTAATTGCTCTTTAAATTTATTACTTCTACAATACTTTTTGTCCATTATTCTATAGCTTCCGCACGTGTCCGTTAATCTACGTAATATAGGTTCATAGTTTTCATTGCCACATGAGCCTGCAATACATTCTGCAGGAGGATTACTAGTAATTATAACTAATTTAGAGTCAAATGTCAACGAGCCATATTTAACTTCTACAACTGCATTTCCTGTTGAAAATACATTTTTTAATTGCTGAACAGATTCAGCGTCTCTTGTTGCATCAAGTGTCACTGGATCGTCAATCCATACAATAGGCTGATTATCATATCCGTCCCAATATTTCTTAAGTCCACCTCCTTTAAAATAGAAGTCAGCCACGCCCATAGTCATTAATGATTGTAGTACTTCGTATATAGCAGTAGTTTTTCCAAGTCCACTATCTCCCCATACATGGAGTACATGAGTAATAAAATCACGAGGTTTTCTACATAGCATAAGTCTAGCAATTGTTGCATAATACTTCGGATATATAGGTAATATAGTCTTAAACATTCTATCTCCATTTATCACCATATCATAAATCTTCTCCTCCACTTCGTTGTTGCCTGACCAGCCCGGTCGGGTCGGTCGCTCCTTCTTCGGTCTCTTCGTCGCTTCCGTCCCAGGATCTTAGCCTCTTTCGAGTAACGTGAGTACTTGGGGTACGCAATACATTTTCTCGGCATGTAGTCGAGGGTTTCCTGCCCGGTTTCACATCTAACACCTAAAAAGGTGAAGTCTACTTTAAACATCACGTGCATGGTAGGTTTAACTGTCAACGGGGCGCCAAAGATGGGATCAATTTCAAATACAAAGCATTGCCACTCTGTACTGTCGTAAAAGGGTGCTGGTGTTTCACTTCCTTGGTTGAGGGTAGGGATCATACCGTTGGCCATTACTTCGCCGTGGGTGGTAGCATCATTAGCAGTATCAATTGCATACATGGGTTGGGGCATGGTATTGGACATAATCTGACCAGAACCAGGATCAGTTCCAGCCAGTTGGGTGGAATAGGGCATTGATGGGATAGTAAAAATTTTCCAACAGGCTCGAGGCAGACATCTGGCATTAGTATTAATATTAACCAGGCTAGTAGACGCTCCTCCAATAACATACGGCCGATTCCAAGGTTCTAAATATACATTAGCATGTGCTTTATCTTTATCATCATTATCGGTATGGAATCCCATAATAGTAGTTGTAACGGAGTTTATATGGTAACTCTAGAAAAATAGCGCCGGGCTATTGCCAGTTGCATCGAGAATGTCACTAAGGTCAACTTGCAAAGCGCCATGACTCGAAATAGTCTGTGGTATGAGAATATGCTTGGACACAAATATGGATCCCGACCATTCAGGTATAGCAGTAGGATTTGATTGCCATCCCCCCCTGATTCTGTATAAAGGTATTACTAGTAGCATTACTTACTGGATGAGCTTCGTCAGTCATTTCTAGTATCTTATCCTAGAGCTGTTAACCAAGTGTCGTCAACTGCGTGAATGAAAAACTGGAGATAAAACGCTACTTATATAGAGAGAGACCAACCGACCTGGGTCGGTCGTATACTAAGTATGTCAAAATTACCTTGAAGAAGGACCTCAATTACCTAATGCTTACGGGCGGGTCGGTCGGTCTCGACCGCACCGGCCGCTCTGGGCCCTATATTGTATTAACGCTTCCTAGTACAAACGGCCTTGCAAAAAAGTAGGATTTAAATGTCTTTGAGCATTGTGAATCTAGAAATACCTAACAAACTTTCGAAACGTCGAAGCTTTATTTGTATTTTTCAGGAAGTTGAATCCCTATCAATCTGCAGTTTTCTGGGGATTTTTTCACTAACAAACCCTACCCTTTTTCTTCCTGGCATGGCCTGGATTTGTGTATGATATAGAGCTTGGCATACATGTGCATTATAAACTTAAGATTGTACAGGTTGAATAATGGAGTAGACAGGTAAAAAAATACACAACCTGTCACCATGCACAGGTAAATATTAGGAACATTTCGAACGCTGGTGTGCATTTCACTTTTCCATTTGTAAAAAGCTAACTGGCGTTTTATTGTAAAAGAAAATTTGTAAGTGTGAATATGAAAGGTGTACATCGTAAATGTTAAAAACAGCCACTATCATCATGCATTTTTATTGATACACTTTTTACCTTGAAACATGTTTAACCCAGATTCCCCATCCAAATTGTCCAGCCAGAATGATGGATTAACAGAATCTCAACAAAACGATATCGAGATGTTAGTTGAATTGATCAACGATGAAAGTGATGATACGCAGTCAACTGGCAATGAACAAGAACAAAATGAAGAAATTGATAACACTTGGTTTCCATCCAGTGGTTTCTGTGTTCGTAAAGATTTGCATGAAATTGAGGTAACGTTCATCGTGGGTTTTTAATTTTTGGTGTATGCAGCTAATTAAGGGAGTGGTCATTATTTATGGGGAGGGGGGGGGGGTGGTAAATGGGGAA